>SKCR01030907.1:0-31058 GCA_019454045.1 Zanthoxylum bungeanum
CTAAAAAAACAGGCTAACCGCCATAGAAGAGTTATAATCTCACTCACTAAACAAAAACCATAAATGAGTAGGAAGGATTTCTAAAATAGAAAATCATACCTCGTAAGAACTATAAAAATGTTTGTTCGTACAATTCTCCAAAATTATTCTTATTACACGAAGAATCTGGAGAACTGCTTCTCTTGGAAAGGGAGGATCGGATTCCAAAAAGTTATCCTCAACCTGCAAATCCTTTCTGGATTTTATGTGCTTGTCAAAAAATGAATCAAAATGGTTGAAAAGATCAACCCAGTGATGGAAATCTCCCTGCACCAACAAGAAATATGAATAAATCACATTGCATAACAACAACGGCAATACATTAGATAAAGGCTACAAAGGCACCTTATCAAACTCCCATACGAAATTTTTTAGGGGTGCTTCTATATTCTCCAACGGCACAGCAGTGACGCTATTGATGAAGGATCTGATCTTGGGAGGCTGATATAAATCAATGAAAGAAGAAATAGTTGTAAAAATTGCTACATCAGCAGATTCCAGGATTCAAATTTATATCTAAACAATGATAATACGTTGAAAACAAATAGATCACACAAAGCAGCAAGTAACAATACACGGATACACCTATAACCTATTCTTGTACTTGCCCACAAGTTGAAAATATCCTGGCTGCATTATTCTGTAATTTTGTATGAAGGATAATAAATTACTTAAAAGAAGACTTAAATATAAGTAGCACTGACAACCGCCTATAAACCTCAGCTCAATCTAGTTTCTAAATAATTCTTCTGGCTAATATAAATATTTAGAAATTGCTAAAAGTTGTGACACGTGACCATTGGAGCCGAAACCAAGTTTAAAAGCAGTGAAAATAGTCATTTTCATGGCAATTCAACAAGTCCCAGAACAATCATGGTTCACGAATGAAGATCACAACTTAAAAACTATATAGAACACATGCAACAAAAGAAGTTAACAGACTTTAAAAAAAAAAAAAAACCCTATGGAACAGATGCAACAACTACTCAAATAAACATATAAAATAAAATAAGGTGCAAATGAACAATATTTGCACACTCAAATAATCCTGATTAAGATTATTTATATGCCCTTATAAAATCAAAGAATTATGTGTCCAAACAATCATAAAAATACTCGAGATACTATGTTTTTAACATTTACACCATCCGAATCATTGCCTCAGCTACTCTTGAACCCACTCAACAGAAAAACCAAAATTTGACTTTCCAAATTCCTAAATAACTGAACAAACAGATACACATAAACAAAGCACCCGATACACAAACAATAATTCAGCCTAACACATAAATAAGCTAAATTCAGCACTAACTGACAATAAAGTAACCAAAAAAAAATTAAAAATTTATACACAAAATACAAGTAGCAATACGGGTACAAGTAAAATCAAAGGTGAAGAAAACGGTACCACTTCTACAGCTCTCCGTCGTTTGAGCTTCATCGTGAAACAAAAAGCATTAGCACGAACCGGAATCAAAATCGAGAACCGATCAATTCTCAATCAATCGAGAACTGATCGATAATTGAAGAGGACTGAAAATTGGAGATCAAACAAACAAACAAACAAACAAACAAAATTAAAGGTAGGGTTTAATAGTAAAAGTGTGTTTGGGGTTTAAAAGTTGTAGGTAGTGGATTTTGTATTCGCAAAATCACAGTACAACGATGATCGGATGATCGAACGGTTTAAAAATTAGGGCTTGGAATTGAAAATTTGAGATCGCAAAGAGAAGAGAGGAGAGTAAAAAATTTGCAAGTGAGGAGAAGAAGAGAAGCTAAAATGTTGTGTGTTTGTGGGTGGGGCTGGTATTTATATTAATAAAAGTGATAAAATTTGCATTGTATATTGGATATTACTGGTTTGCTTTCTTTCACGTTCAAGATTCGAATCTCATTAGATCCATTTCTTTGGGATTATGTCGTTTCATATAAGGATTCATATCCCCGATGATATAAAAAGACAGTGACTCATCCTGATGTATGTTGGAAACCTCCTGAAGGTATGAGTACAAGTCCGGGGATTAGTCGAGATTCGTGTAAATTGGTCTATACAACTCGGTTAGAAATGGAAATTATTTTACCTATTTATTATTTTTTAATATATATATATATACTATATTTGTTTTTGTTAATTAAAGATTTTTATTTTTTTTAATATTTACAACACATTTTCTTTAATTTCTGTAGAATTAAAACTTAAATTTGTATACTTTCTCATATATCATACATGAAAAAAAAATAAGCTAAAAAATTGTTGGGTGTGCTGTATAAAAACATTTGATAAATTGATTGCCATGTGAAAATTATACGCTTTGTTTAGTATAATTTTTCAAATAAAGTTTCTTGAAGTAAATATTTTTACTAATAGAGGTGTTATATATATATATTTGGAAAAAAAAACACCAGAAAATACATGTATTTTTTTTTGATATTCATATAAAAAATTTATTTAGACATCCGCGTAGCATAATGACTACATCGTTGTTTAATTGTCCGTGGGAACTTTTATTAAAAGTTATAAAATTATTTTAACATACAAGTTTTTAAAAAGATATTATGAAATAAATGAAAATAAGATTGTGAAATAAATTAAGGATAGTTTAGATAATTTAACTCTTAAAAGAAAAGTTCTACAACATCATCAACCAAAATCTCAAAATTTGAACAAGACAAAAAATATTTTTTTTAATCTCCATACTCAAATTACAACACACAAAAAATAATAATATTTTACTACTAGAGACACTATACCAAGGAGACTCTAATTCTGAAATAAATGATACAGTTATAACAATAAGAAGAATTAAAGCAACAAAATATTAAGAAATTATTTTTTTTCCAAAAAAAAATTAAAAAAAAAAAATTACATGTCTAATCTAGTAACATGGTGCAGAATAATTGCATATATTTGTTATGAGTTAAAAAGGATGTAGACATGAGGGGCAAATGTTTTGATAATTGTTACTTTTAAAGGTTTAATTGGTAAAATGAGTCATAAGCCTTTTGTTTGGAACTTGCTTAGCAATGAAGCAATAGGTTTTTTTTTTTTTTTTTTTTTTTTAAAAAAATATATTTAAGGTTTGTAGTTACCTCAATATCATGATAAATGGAAAATTCTTAGAGAGGGTTATTGTTAAAATTATTTGAAAATAAATAATGTTGCGCCATTTATCACATGAAAATATAAAATAAAACGAGATAAGTTGAACTATGATATTGTATTAGAGTGAAGAAAGATGTATCTCATGAATATAGAATGAGTACATAATTATAATTTCAAATCTATCATGAAAAATTGTTTGTATGAAAAATTATTTAATTAAATGAAAATTTTAATTTAAAATCACAGCTAAAACTAAAGTAAGAACAATAACAAAATATCATAATATCATAATTGAAAGGTATATTTGAGAACAACTAAAATTAAGTATAAAATATTGAGCAAAAATTATATTGTTTTTGGAATGACATATATCTCACATATATTGGTGCTAAAATAAAACTCTCTTGCTACTTTCACTTGAATTTTTTTGTTTTTTTTAACTCATTTTATTCTATGAGAAAATTATTGTGGTTAGGTTACATTTTAAAGATTCAATGGCGCACCCAAGGCACACAATTTTTTTGTTATTGTGTCACAAGTTTTAGGGTTTCACAAAAGTGGACATTAATTGAAGGATATTTTTGTCCAAAAACCAAAGATTTACCCTCTTTTGTTAAATTTTTTTGACAAGCCCACTTTAGTAAAACCCTAAAATTCGGTGTCTACTTTAGTAAAATTCCCAAAGTTTTATCATTATTATTAATAAAAATTCGGACACTTTAGTACGGCTATTTACACTCTAAAATTTTATTTGGACACACATATTTTAATAAATTTATTTATTACTAAAATACTCATTATGTTAATTACTATTAAGGATAATTAATAATAAGTAAAAAAATAATATTTATCTCCACACTCATTATGCACACTCTTTCATCTTTATTAAAACATTTCTAAGGAACTAAAAAAAATTATTAAAATACTTTCTAGACTTATTATACAAATATCAATATTGAAGATGATAAAAAGATAAATGAAACTAGTTCTTTACCAGAATCAAATCCATTGTTGCCACTTTAATCTAACTTTCAAAAAACAAATCTAGATCTTCTACATTGAGTCTCAGTCTACTGTAGGATATGTTTAATAATTAATATTTTTTTAACTTTTATTTGAAGAAGTTTTGTTAATATTTTTTTTGTTATATTACAGTTTGAGAGAAATATGTAGATATTTTTTTTGTGTTATTTTATTTTTACTAGTGAGACCATATAGCTGGCATATGATTGTCTTGTTGTTGCATTTTCCTTTGCAATAACTTTTAACTTTTTTCTTGATGTTGGTCACGTGTAGAATGAGATTTGCAAAATTTTTTATTATTATAAAATTGTAGATATTTTTTTTTCTAATCAAATAGATTTTAGTAAGAAAAGTAATTTTAAGTTATATTTTTAGTGTATTGAATATTTCAACGAGTATATAAAGTAAAAAAAATTAACTTAATTTAAATATTTTAATTGAGGAATTTTTTTTTTTAATATTAAAGAGTGTACAAAGTAAAAACTAAAATTTTAAATTTATCATATGAGTGTATATAATAATAGAGTATCAAAAGAAATTTATAAAGTGCGAATAGCCCCGAACATTAATTTGATTTAAAATATTATTACGCATTATCAATACATAATATTACTTGTCATTGGCTTGATATTTTGACTCACTCAGACTACTAATGTTAAAAAATTAATAATAAAAAATATAGTATTTGTTCCACGTTTTACACAAAATAAAATATCATTTTTCCAAATCTTACATATTAGATAAAATAAGATGAACAACCTGCATAAAGCAAACCCTCAATAACTTTCCAAAATAAGATAATCCAATAGTTAAAATAAATTATATCTTACGATTAAAATTTAATCAAATCAATGATTATTTGATAATTTTTAATAATTATGTTATTCTCCTCAAGATAGTAATACCAATACCACCTATATGAGGAGAATTGTTTATTGTCACATGGGGAGAATGAGTCGAAGTTCATACTCATGGGTTGATTGACCTCTTTAAAATTCAACCAAATGAAAAAAATGAACATCTCCTAAACTCATTTTATCGGTTCACCTTTTGTTCTCCTCAACCAAACATAGCATAAAAGAATCATATAATTTGGATCCAACACTGAACTGAATTATATTAATTTTCATAATCTTCAATCACAAATATTTTAACAATAATATATGATTAAAATTTAATTAATAAATTATTATAAAATAATAACCCATCATAATTTATGAAAAGTTTAATATAACACCAAATCCAAATCCTTTTCTATATCAATATGAAAAAGTCTATTAAAAAGAAAGTTGATGCAACTAATGTAAAGATTGTTTATTATTCCTTTCTTTAGATCCAATTCATACTCACTTGAAAATAAATTAAAACCCGAGAGTAGTACAATTAGCTTCTCATGGTTCACTACAAGAAATAACATATTTAGTGGCAAAATTTTAGGTTCAAAATTTTAGTAGCGGAATTAGTGGCGAAATAATATTTCGCCACTAAAAAACTTTTAGTGGCGAAATTAATGGTGAAATATATTCGCCACTAAAGTGAAGAATTAGTGGCGAAAAATCCAATTTAATGGCGAAATATTTTCCCTTCCCAGAAATTTTGGCGCCCCTTTCACGTTTTCTACAGCTCCCAGAATAAATTTTTTATTTACAAAACAAAAATCCCCAAAATCAATCTTTACCCACCAAAATCCCTAGGCATTTCTTCAAACATCCACCAAAATCCCACCCCTCAGCATCAAACGAAACCCACCAGCACTTCTTCGAAAATCCTCAGCACAAGGTCACTTCGGAAAGCAGAGCAGTAGTGGACCGATCTTGAGAGGTATGGTGATATACTTCTAATCTTCTTCATCAAAATCACTTCTTCTCAAGCTATTTATTAGGTGGCAAAATATTTAGTTCCCATAATTATTCAATGATTTTGAAATCTCTCAATAAGAAACAGGAAAGCTGCGCGATATATCAAGCGCAGGTAATTAACTATTTTTCTCTGGTTATCTTCTCTTTTCATTTCTATGGGTTTCTAGGTTTTTGGGTTTTTTGAAAATGAAAACAGAAAGAGAAGAAATAAGGTCAGGTGAAAGAAGAAAAGAAGACCCAAAAGATAACATTTTTAGCAAGAGGAAGACGATTCTGCTTGTGGGTATTTCAGTTCTTCCACTATTTTACTTCAGAGCCAGAGCTCTTGGTGATTTAGCGCCAAGTGAGTTCTGTGTTTTCTTTGGGTTTCTAGTTTTTGTATTCTTTACGTTTTTGCTATAATGTTAGGAGTAATTGCATTTTGAGAAATTAATTTGCTTCTGGGTTGCTAATTTAGAATTTTGGTCATTGCTTCTGTACGTGTGTGCAAGTTTTGTTTTTGGTTTGGGTTTCTGTTATTAAACTATTGTATTGCACTGTTTTTAGTTCATGAATTATTTTTTTTGGCAATTATCCTTTTTTTTTCAGGTTTGGTTTCTGTTAAATCTTCTTCCTTTTCAGCTGGGTATGTTTGTTTTGTATGGAGAAATGATTATTTTTTTTTACTTGGTTCTTGTATTTAAGAGTTAGTTGTGTTGAGCTCCTGGATGTGAAATTATGATTTCATGGATTGTTGGATTAGAGAGATTCTACAGTTGTGAAATTATGATTTCCGGCCGATTCTAAGGCATGGAAATCTTTTGATGAGATGTATCCCGACTTCTCTTTGGATTCCCGAAATGTAAGGCTTGGGCTATCTTCAGATGGGTTTAACCTGTTTGGAAATTTAAGCACTTCTTATAGCATATGGCCTGTGATATTGGTTCCATATAATTTACCACCTTGGATGTGTTGAAAAGTGACTTTTTCATGCTTTCTTTGCTAATTCCTGGTCCAAAGGCTCCTGGAAATGACATTGATGTTTATTTAGATCCTTTAATCGATGAATTGCAAGAGTTGTGGGATGTTGGGGTTGAAACGTATGACTCTTATACAACATGTAATTTCACATTACGAGCTGCATTATTATGGACCATTAATGATTTTCCCGCTTATGCGAATTTATCTGGGTGGAGTACTAAAGGAGCCCTTGCTTGTCCATCTTGCAATGTTGATACGTGCTCTCAATGGTTAACACATGGTCGTAAATTTTGTTATATGGGGCATCGTAGATTTATAGAAGCTGATCATAAGTGGAGGTTTGATAAAAAATCTTTTGATGGGTTAATTGATGACCGTTCTCCTAATGAACACTAAAGGCTTGGTGGAGCTCATTGTCCTCAACATTGGAAAAGACAGAAAGGGAAAAAGAATTATTATCCATGGTCGGTTATTTGATTTTAATTATTGTAGCTGATTGATGTTTTTTTGCAGGTATTGAATGATCAAACATTTGCTATTATGGTTCTGATGGCTGTCTTCACAACGTTTATCACAACACCTTTAGTCATGGCAGTATATAAACCAAATCCAAAAGCAAGTAATAGAGTCACTTACAAGCATAGAACAATTAAGAGAAAAGATTCAGACTCAGAGCTTAGAATTTTTGCTTGTTTCCACAGTGCAAGAAACATCCCCACAATGATTAATCTCATTGAGACTTCTCGTGGGACTGACAAGAAAGGACTTTGCGTCTACGCAATGCTCCTGATGGAGCTCTCCGAAAGGTCATCTGCACCCTGGTATTACTCTAAACGTAGTTCACTTCCAACCAAGTTCTGAGATTTCCGGAGAGATTGCTAGAACTGATACAAATGATATAGTTTTTTTGTAGTTTGAAAATAGAATGTAAATTTAGATGTGAGACGAAACCAATAACTTTTGATTTGTAAATTATAATTAGTTGATCATTTGTCTGTTTTAATGTAAGAACAAAATATTTTTTTTTGCTTGTAAATATAAATATTCTATTTTATATATACTAATGTATTAAAATTTATATTTTAAATCATTTTACAATACAAAATATCGTTTCGCCACTAAAAGTATAATATTTTTGCCACTGAAAGTCTACATTCAGTGGCGAAAGAATAATTCGCCACTAAAATTGATTTTTAGTGGTGAAAATTTCGCCACTAAAAGTCTATAATTTTCGCCACTAACATCAGACTTTTAGTGGCGAAAATTTAATTCGCCACTAAAAACAGACGTTTAGTGGTGAATATTTTCGCCACTAAAAATCTAAAAATTTCGCCACTAATACATACTTTCAGTGGTGAAATTAGATTTCGCCACTAAAACTTTTTATGTCGCACTTTTAATGACGAATTAGTGGCGAAATTATATTTCGCCACTAATTGTTTTAGTGGCGAAATTTCAGCTTTTAGTGGCGAAAATTTTCGCCGCTAAAAGTCAATTCTGTTGTAGTGGTTTCACTACACAGCAGCACATTTTGTTATTACTTCATCACACTAGAAAACAAATAACCCTATATTATAAAATAATGAAAAATATGAATTATTAATGAGATTAATTTGATTTGTGAAAATGAAGAATATCTAAAATGAAAAATATCTAATATTTTTTTTTTGTGAAAATCAAATTTTACCCTACTGAATTAAAGTTCTGAGTACACGACTTTAGATGATGACGGTTTATGCCACAGCTTTTCATATGCTTTCTTAGAATGAAAATCCTTCTCGCATGCATTTTATTAACACTTGGCTTTGGTTTCACTCCTGCGGTAAATGAACACTTACTGTTCAATGAAGACTGATCACTTACTTAGCATGAGCTTTAGCACTTTCAGAAATGATATTGCGGGGCTTGTCTTACGTCCATAAATGTTGATGTTCTTTGTGGCTTTTACAAGACGTTTCCCAAATCATTCAGGCTTATTCATTGGCGTTCGAGGCCTTGAGTTGGTCGGAAATCGAAAACTTGATGCCTTTTAGGTAGTTTTGACTGTAAATTGTGGCAAGGCATCTATATGTGGGAATGACTCATCCTTTCACTCTATCTTCTTTATCTCCTTTTAAGGGTTATGATTTAGCCAAGATAAATCCAATGGTCATTATCTTGACAACACAAAAGCCACTCATATATGTACGCTTGTACAAGTATCTGTCTCTTTTAGCTTTCAGTTGTTTTAGCAGGTGATTCTGAATGCCCATGAAAGTAACATCAATACTTGAAAAACAGCCAGCCTGCTTACCTCAGTAAAATTTGATGAGAATATTTTGTAACAGTTAACATAGCTACTGGATTGATCCCTACCAATAGACTAGAATTGCATGCTAGCTACAACAGACTCAACTCTCTATTCTTTCTTCCTCTTCCTCTTGGATGATGATCCATTGGAAACGCTTACCCTCCCATCTTTACCATTACTTAAAACACCATTCTTTTCAATGCTTGTATTAAGATTATGATCCTTGATTTTCGCACCAATGCATAGATATAAACAAAGGCTTCGCTTCCACGCGAAGAATCAAGAAACCATGTTCATTTGAGACCCTGGAAAGCATACTTTATGTTGTGATTCTCTGATCATTTTAGAGTGTTTTTGAGGAAAAAATCAAATTGATCTATAACTACCAATAATATATTTACAAGTTTACAAAAAGAAACTATACACAAAAAACCACACCAACACTCTCTAAGCTCTTTATCCATGGAGCTTACAACTCATTTTGGGGTGCATTTGAGCTTAAAACAAGCTCTAAAATTTATAGCCCACGTTCAGTACAAAAATTCAACAAATGCACTGTGATTTCCATAAATTGCTCCTGATTTTGTGGCAAGTTTTGGCTCCTGATTTTCTGGCCATCAAACCACCGAAAGTGTGATGTTCTTACGTGCATGGAACCTTCTGATGATAGCTGGAACATTCATGGCAGCAGCTGGACTCTACAATTCTCCCCCTCCAGCTGCATCTGAAACGATCTTCATCTGACAGCTATCCTAGCTATGTCTCTGCACAGCTCTAGCTTGTCCCGATCACTGCTCATTTGTTGACATGTCGGATGTGTCTCTGCACAGCACACTTCACTGCATCTCTGTACAATATTCTTCTGCTATGTCTCTGCATAGTACAATCCATTGTGTCTCTGCACAGTAATCTTCTGTTGTGCCTCTGCACAGTTTTGCTGCCATGTTTCTTCACCAATTTATTCTTCAGTGTCTTATTGCCTTGTGAGAAACTCTCTGGCTCCCCCTCATCAGTAAGTAGGCCTGGGCATCGGATCAGATCTGATAATTTGATCCGATCGAATGTAGTGGTAGTCGTTTGACAGATTTCATCCGATCCGATCGATTTTTTTTTTTTAAATTATGCAAACGACGTCGTTTTGAAAATCCGATCCGATCGATTTTTTTTTTTTAAATTATGCAAACGACGTCGTTTTGGACTATATCAAACGACGTCGTTTTGTATAATATACCTAAGTTCATTAGGTCATCTTCACTTCAGTTTCTTGACTTCTTCGATATTCACTCTTCAATCTTCATCTTTAGTTTACTCTTTACTCTATGCGCCGTCTTCACTTCAGTCTCCGGTCTCCCTCTGTGACATCTTCAATTTACTCTTCAGTTTACTGCCTCCGCCGTCGCCGAGAAAGTAAGTTCCCCTTCTTCAGTTCTTATTCTTTTTCAAAATTAGGGATTTTCATTTAGTTAATTATTTTCGTTCAAAATAATGAAAAAAATTTGAAAGTTTATCAAATACTCAAATGACTGAAATAGTTTGCCATTTGATGTTGCCGATTTGATCTTCAATTCGTCATTCAATTTCAAGCACTTGCCGATTTGGCGATTTCCATTTAATTAATTATTTTTGTTCAAAATATTGTGTAAAATTAACACCTGTTTGCTTTGAATTTGATCGTCGTTTTGCATGACTCAAATTGTATGTGCTGTTTGAATTACTTCTATGACATCTTTTGACTAGCATGTATTTGTGAAATTTCTAGAATTGCTTGGACTAGTTTCCTCATGGTATTTTGAGGTCTGCTTTGCATTCTAGAATAATTCTGCAGCTTCAATTTGTCATTTTGGGTGGTTTTATTTTCTAATTTCCCAAGTATCCTTTGAATAATGCATATGGTAGCCTGTTATTTTTTTCCATAATCAGTTATCTGTTACTGAAAATGTCAAAATGCTACTGAATTTTCATCACTTTGATACTACAACATAATCAATTATCACTCTGTTATTTGCTTTGATCGTCGTTTTGCATGACTCAAATTTTTGACAAGTTGTTTGGTACTTACCTTAGTTGATTGAATTTTAATGGAGTACGGGCGGTCGTGTTTATTAAACTCAGTTCATGGTTTATGTGTGGCCTTTGAAAAAAATTCTCTATGATTGTCATTGTAAATGAGTGGGTTTGAAAGCTCACCCAACAGTAGTGGGTCGGAATCAGATTCTATTGAGGTACAATTAACAGAAACAAGGAAACAGAAAAGAAAATCTCGATCAAAGTCAAACTCTGAGAGACCGCCATTGTCAAAAAAACATGATTCATCGCCGTCAATCACATCAGTAGCAACTAAAGTAAGAAATAGAAGATCTGAAGTGTGGAAAGTTTTCCGCATGTGTGAAGATAATCCGGATAGGGCTGTCTGTACATATTGTCAAAAGACTTATGCTTGTAGTTCGAAAGATCGGTCAACAACCAACTTGAAGAGGCATATGGAGACCTGCAAATCATATTTGGCTTATTGTGAAACACAATGTGTTTTGGTTGGGGTTGGTGAAGAGGGAGGCACAATTGGAAATCTCTCAGTGAGAGACGGTCATTTCAATCAAGCAGTGTGTCGGAAAGCAGCTGTGAAGATGATCATTGTTGACGAGCTACCATTTAGTTTTATAGAGAAAGAGGGTTTTCGACATTTCTGTTCTGTTGCCATCCCTCGTTTTGATGTCCCATCTCGTAGGATTATAACTAGAGATATCCTACAGTTGTTTGCTGATGAAAAAGTTATGTTGAAGAGTATTTTATCTGCGGGTAATCAGAGAGTTAGTTTGACCACCGACATATGGACATCAATTCAAAACATTAATTACATGGTTATCACTGGCCATTTTATAGACTATGATTGGCAATTGCATCGGCGAATCCTTAGCTTCTGTCCAATTAACAATCACAAAGGAGACACTATCAGAAGGTTAATATAGTATTATTTACAACACTGGAGTATTGAAAGAATTTTTACTGTAACTGTGGATAACGCCAGTGCCAATGCCGTAGCCATACAACAGTTGGTGAGGAAGATGAGGACGTGGAGAGGAGATGCATTGGTGCTTAATGGAGAGTACGTGCATATGCGGTGTTGCGCTCACATATTAAACTTAATTGTGTCTGATGGTTTGAAAGAAATGGATGACAACATTATAGCAATTCGAAATGCTGTTAAGTATGTGAGATCTTTTCCATCAAGATTGGAAGCATTTAAATCGGCGGTAGCACGTGAGAGGATTGAGAGCAAAGAAAATGTCATCTTAGATGTTCCTACTAGGTGGAATTCCACATACTTAATGTTGAATGCTGCATTAGACTTCCAGAAGACCTTTGATCGAATGATTGATGATGATGGTCATTATGCTCCATATTTTAGAGATGATGAAAATGGGAGCAAAATGATTGGGCCTCCTACTGATATGGATTGGGAGAAAGCTCAATACTTTGCTGATTTTTTGGAGATTTTTTATGATGCAACGAATATGTTCAGTGCCTCATCCACCGTCACATCTTGTTTCACCTACAATGAGATTTGTAAGATTCATACTAGCTTGAAAAACCTGGCACGTAATGAACATCCTCTTTTGCATGAAATGGCCATATCTATGAAGATGAAGTTTGATAAATATTGGGAGACCACTGCCAAAATCAATAAATTATTGATTGTGAGTACTGTTCTTGATCCATGTCGTAAGATGACATTTGCCTCCGTTTGCTTTAGTATACTTTTTGATAATGATGATGTTAAGATAGAAGAAATGAGAAAGTCTACTAGAGATTTATTGAAAAGATTATACGATATGTATAATGATTGGTATGGCACAAATGGGTTGTTTGTTGACGGTGATGGATCACATTCAAGGGCTGGGGGTGCAACGGGTGTTAGTGGACATGGGTCTAGTGCTGGTAGTGGTATGACACAATCTCAGCCATTTATTAGACAGCGAGCACAAGATAGAATGCGTAAGCGCAATACAAACGTGCAACCTGATGATCCATTTGAAGTTTTTCAGACTAGTCATGTCATTAATCAAGAGGATAGTACTGAGGTTGAAATGTATTTGATGGAACCTTATGAGACTAGTCGTGACCCTAGCTTTAATGTTCTGATGTGGTGGAAAACAAATGCTGGTAAGTATCCAATTTTGGCTAGGATTGCTCGTGACATTTTTGCAATGCCGATATCGACTGTGGCATCTGAATCGGCATTTAGTACGGGCGGTCGTGTTCTTGATAGTTTTCGTAGTTCATTAACTCCTGTTATGGTCGAGGCTCTAATATGCACTCAAAATTGGATACGAAATAGGCTTACAATTGACAAAACCAATGAAGTAGAAGCCATGCTATTGGAGGCAGAGTACTATGAAAAGCTTGAGGAAGGTAAAAAAAATTATTAATTAGTTTTTTAATTGTTATAGTGAATACCATAAAATGCAAACTTACTAACTTATAATATTTTTTTTTTGTATTTTATTTGAAGAATATCACAAGTTACAATCTGAATCACAATCACTGGATTTGGATCATGTTGTTGGCACCAAAGTTTGAGTCCAATTAGCTTGAAGGTACAATTTTGACAAATTTGAAAGTTCTATTTTGTAATTACTAATTTCCTTCCAGTAAGTAAACTTTGAATGGATCTTGGTTTTTGATATATAATTTGAGTTTAATATCTGAATTAGATGAACTTACAATGACAAGTTGAGCAACTTATTAGTTACAATGTTGATAGTGACTTTACTTTTAAATGGATGTTTATGCTTTAGGAATGGGATATCGACAATTTACATAATACAAATGTCTAAATTTGTAGAACTTCATAAACTTTATCCCTCTTTACAACTAAGCTTGAATAAGCTTGATTCATGTATTGAAAATGATCACTAAACAAACTTGATTCATGTATTGAAAATGATCACTAAACAAACTTTGATTATCATAGTTCATTAGTTTGTCTAAACTTTGATTATCACAGATGAAGATTGTTGTATGATGTAGTTTCTACTACAACCCTTTTGTGTATCATTAAAATCCTAGCAACTGTTTAGGATTTTCATTTTTAGAAAGAATTATTGCATGTTATTAGGCCATTACGATGTATCTCAATGCTTTATTAATTTATTATACATGCATATACACTTCTATAAATTAACCTCCTCCACCAAGTATCATGAGTTTTGCATGTTTTAGTTTGTTTACTGATATATGCTGCTTTAAATTCTTCAATTGTTTATTTTAATTAGAATTTGAAAGATAAGGCTGCAACAACTATGAAACAATTATGATAAGCACTTGGGCAATTCTGTTTTATGATATTACTGTATTTGTATTTTAATTAGCTTTTTCTTTTTGAATTCTTTAGTTCTGATCATAGTTTGACCTTCATTTTTGCAAACTTTTGTAGGGAAATGATATTGGACTTCTGGGAAGATGAAAGTATTCTAGTTTTCTCATGTTAAATTTTTGTTCAAGTACTGATGATCTTTTGCTTCTGTTAGTGCTTTAGGAATGTTGTTCTTCAATGTCTTGCTTTTGACTTTGATCTATTTCATGCACTTTGATGTTCTAATATTTGAGATTTTGCTCAAATTGCTCTGTGAATGTTATGATGTCCAATATGAAATTTCCAACTTGCTTCACCAGACTAGTTTGATGGACTGATGGACATATCTCATGAGATTTTTGTATGATATATGGATTCTGCTTGGTCATGGTTTTTTGTTTTGTTTTTGTCATAGTTTCTATTTCACGCACTTTGCTGTTCTAATATTTCAGTTCATGAGGAACATTTTCACCACTTGGAATTGTATCAAATTTCGGATCATTTTCAAATTTCGGGTGTTTTTTCGAATTCGGATCATTATCAAATTTCGGATCAATATCAAATTTCGAATATTTTACCCAATTCGGCTCTTTATCAAATTTCAGATTTTTTTATCGAATTCGGATCATTATCAAATTTCGGATCATTATCAAATTTCGGATACTATTTCAAATTCGAATCAGTTATCAAATCAAACTGATCCGATCCGAAATTATTCGGATCGGATTGGTTTGATCTGATTCGATCCGATAATAATAAGATCGAATCGGATCGAGTTTGATTCGATATTCGAATCCAATCGGATCAAATTTAAGTGAGTGATTCGGATCGGATCGGATTCAGATTTGATCCGATCCGATCCGAATCCGATAATGCTCAAGCCTATCAGTAAGCAGAATATATTCGGATCCCGGATATCTGGTTGATGGAATCTTGCCTCGCTCAGATCTTCTTGTCTGAGGTCCACTGGTTTCAGGAGGTCTATCATCATCCATCTCTGTGAATGATCTTGTAGCTTCTAGTGGAGTTGGTTGCGGCTCCCCCTGCTCAACATTTTCTTCTGTAATCTCCGATGGAACAGGCTGTGTCTCCTCCTGCTCAACATCTCTATCTGCCTCATCTGGTTCTGCTTCTGGAATTTCCTCGTGCACCATATCTGTGGCCAATTGTGCTGGTGCTGGGTCTGGATTTCTGTTGGCACTGGTATTGGAAGATATTCTGGGCATTTCGATGTCTTCAATTGTTCGATCTTCAAGAAACTCTACATCCTGGCTTTTAATGACCATATTTTCCTTCGGATCTCATAGTCTGTATCCAAATTCTTCATCTACATGGCCTAGGAATATACATGGAGTTGTCCTTGCATCGAGCTTATCCCTGAGCTCATTGGGTACATGTACAATGACTAAACAACCGAATACTCTAGGGTGAGTGTAGGAGGGATTCTTACCATACCACACTTTCTCCGGAATCTCCATGTTCAACGGTAAAGATGATGATCTGTTGAATAGGTAACAGGCAGCACGAACAGCTTCTCCCCAGAATGGCTTTGGCAGCTTAGCCATACTGATCATTCCTCTGACTTTCTCCATAATGGTGCCGTTCATTCTCGCAGCGACACCATTATGTTGTAGTGTGTGTGTAACAGTTCTCTCATGTTGAATCTCATGTCTCCTACAGTAGGCTTCGAACTCTCTGGAATTGTACTTGCCTCTATCGTCTGTGCAAAGGGACTTAAGCTTCTTCCATGTTTCATGCTCTACCATGGCGTGGAACAGCTTGAACTGATCTAGGACCTAATCCTTCGTCTTGAGGAAATGCACCCAGATTTTCTGAGAAGCATCATCAATGAAAGTCAGAAAATACTTGTTACCGCCCAATGAATCAACCTCCAAGGGACCAAAAATATCAGAGTGCACCAGACTGAGCAACTCTGATCTTCTCTCTGAAGAGAAATCAAATGAGACTCTGCGTTGCTTACCAATCGAGTAGTGGTTGCAAGGACCTCGTGCAGCATCCTTGGTAAGCTCCTTCTTGTTCAGGGTAGACAACTCTCTCCCACTCATGTGTCCGAGTCTCTGGTTCCACAGATTTTGAGAAGCCTATTTTTCAGCTTCATTGAGGCTGTCTGCACAAATCTTCACATGAGTCTTGTATAGTACGCCGCAAGCATGTCATCGGGTGACAACCATGACACCTTTTGTCATTCTCCATGTGCCATTTCTGAAGTGATTGTCATAGCCCTGTTTGTCAATAGTTATCCCCGAGATTACATTCAGCCGAATTTCTGGAACATGCAGGACATCCTTCAAGGTCAATGTACACCCGACATTTGTCCGCAACTGAATATCACCCATTCCTACAATCCTAGAGGAACTGATATTTCCCATCTTCACTGATCCAAAGTCTCCCGCTTTGTAGGTTGTGAAGAAATCTCTATGAAGAGTGACGTGGTAAGATGCTGCAGTATCTACCACCCACTCAACATCTTGGGTTGCGTTGTGAAGGCATGTCTCTTCCTGCATGGAGCATATTGCTACATCTGCTTGGACAACGAGTGTCTCTCATTCGTCATTCTTCGGCTGGTGATTGCCTTATCTCTGCTCTCGTTGCAGTTTTCGGCAATTCTTCTTTAGATGGCCTACAATGCCACAATGATAGCACTTATAGGTAGACTTCATTCCATCTGAGGATCTACCCCTGGTTGTGCTTCTGTCTCTCTCTCCGTCTCTTCCTTGATGTCTTCCTCGAGTCTCTGTGACGAAGGCTTCTGTCTGTTCTAAGCCAACATCTTTTCTCATGGACTTCTCATTCGACATGGTATCTTTTACCATGGGCCTGGTAACTTTACCTCATGGAGCGGAATTGCTGAGAGTAACCACCAATGTCTCACATCTATCAGGAAGGGAACTTAGTAGTAAGAGGGCTTGAACTTCATCTCCCAGCTACATGTCTACTGCAGACAGCTGATTCACCAGGCTCTGGAACTCGTTGGTGTGTTCCGCAACGGAAGTTCCACTCTGTAGCTATAGGTTCACCAAACGCCTCATTAACAGGGCTTTATTTTGAGATGTCTTGGCCTGGAACATGTCTTCCAGTTTTATCCACATCCCGTAAGTATCTGAATCATATGCTATGTGGTGGAAGACATTGTGACCGATCCACTACCTTATCTGACCCAAAGTTCTATTGTTGAGTTTATTCCAGTCATACTCCTTAACAGACTGTGGTCTCACTCCCTTCAACTCGATAATATCGAACAAATCTTTGCAGTGTAAATAATCTATCATCTGAGACTTCCAGAGGGAGTAATTGGTTGCTGTCAGCTTGATCATTGCACCAGAAAAGGAATCTTATATTTCCATTTTAAGTTTTTAAGTTTAAAATGAAAATAGGGTAAAATCGGGGATGATTTTCACAAATCATAGGTCACCGTTGCATCCGGAACGGTCGAAAATGGTGGAATAGACACTTCGTTGGTCTAAATCCGACTCAGGAGCAGAATTGTAATTTCTAAAACTTCATGGGCAAAAACGTAAATTTTCGAAACTTCAGGGGGCTAAATAATACTGACGTGGCAGATGTGAGACCAGTTGCTGATATGGCGCTGATGTGGTGGACATGTGGCAATGACGTGGCATACTCATTGCTGACGTGGTGATGACGTGTTTGATGACGTGTCGCTGACGTGGCAGACACGTGGTGCTGACGTGGCAGATTCCTTGCTGACGTGGCGCTAACGTGGTGGATGACTCAGCACTGACTGTGTGCTGACGTGTCACTGACGTGGCTGACACGTCAGCGTCTTCAACCTCCAGCCGCGCGTGTGGTGTATGTCTTCAACTGGTTCCCACGCGCCGACGCGTGAAGGCGCGTGCTCCGCCGTCCGATGTTCATTTGATCGTCAAAAAATACCACCGAGCTCGTCTCGACGTGAACTAGCTGATGGTATGCTCAAAGTTGATTTTTGACAACTTTGCAGGAACCCGATTTTTTCGAACCGAGCTCCGTTCTTCGATTTTTCGACCCCAAAGAAGAACCAAAGCTATGATACCACTTGTTGTGATTCTCTTATTACTTTAGAGTATTTTTTAGGAAAAAACCGAATTGATCTATTACTACCAAAAATAGATTTACAAGTTTACAAAAAGAAACTATACATAAAAAAACCTCACTAACACTCTATAAGCTCTCTATCCATGGAGCTTACAACTCATTTTGGGGTGCATTTGAGCTTAAAACAAACTCTGAATATATAGCCCACGTTCAGTACAAAAATTCAACAAATGCACAATGATTTCCATAAATTGCTCCTGATTTTGTGGCAAGTTTTGGCTCCTGATTTTCTGGCCATCAAACCACCGAAAGTGTGATGTTCTTACGTGCATGGAACCTTCTGATGATAGCTGGAACATTCATGGCAGCAGCTGGACTCTACAATTTATAGGCACTGAATTGGGTAGATGGTAAAAGCTCGACCTCCTCTTCACCTACTAGAAAATGGAGTGCATAATATGCATCATGGACTAATAAAGAAACTGTGATCAAAATAAAATAAAAAAAATGTATTATAGTTTAAAAATATACGAGTAATCCGTAAACTTTGATCTCTCCTATTTTTGGGAAACAACCGAAGTGCATTTTCTCGAGTTCTCCTATAAAACAGTTTTTTATCAGATTACTTTCAGACGAATGGAAGAACATTAACATGACAATACACTAAAAGCCAGTGACTAAACATCAATTGAAGACTTCACAGAGCACATAAAAGACACATAATTTTCCTATCATTCTACTATTCTAGATAAACTTTGATATGCGAGCAGATGAAAGACTTGGTACAAACTCTGATATACGAGAATTTTCCATAAGGCTTCATGTCGGGGATTGTTTCTCAATTAGTTATTTATTTATTTTTCTTTGTTTCATTTTTAGTTCTTAAGTCAGTTTATATTTTTATTTCAAGTACTCTTCTGAGTGAATGTCTGATCTTGTGCAAGAGGTAGATCGCAAACTTAAAGGAATTTTAGAATTTACAGCGGCACATCAAGCACAATACAAGCCAAGAAGAAATGGTTGTGAATAATTTGACACTTGAGGAGTTGGCAGCATTAACCCTCAGCAACCCCTATACATTCAGTATCCACCACTTGGGTGCATTTGATCTTAAGTCCGGGATGATCCATTTACAGCCTACATTTCATGGATTTGTAGGAGAAGATCCTGTAATGAATCCAGTAGTTTCCAAGATCCAGCTGCCACTGAAAGGTCTTGCTACCAACTACAGGCCACCCTTGAAGACTCCATGAAGAAGTTACCATGCAACTTTAGGTGATCTTTGAAAATTGAAGAAATAACCAAAACAGTTTTGGTGAAAGATTGCCATCACCATGAATTAAGGAGCAATTGATGGCATAAATCAAGGGTGAACAGTAACCAATACTTGCCTATAAATTCAAGCTTCCAAGGAGCTTAAAAACCATCACAAAGAGAGTGTTGTATAGAGAGAAAATGTGAGGTTTTGTAATTCAAGTTTTGTAATACTTGTAATCTATTCTTGTAGTAATAGAAGCAATTCGGTTTTTTCCTCAAAACACTTTCTAAAGTGATCGGTGAATCACAATAAGTGGTATTAGGAGCTTCGGTTGTTCTTTGGGGACGTAAAATCGATTAACAGAGCTTCCGATCGGAAAACTGATTCCGACGAAAGTTGTCAAAAATCCAATTTGAGGGCACCATTAGCTAGTTCACGGCGAGACGAGTTCGGTGGTATTTTCCGGCGACCGATCCGACATCCAGATTGGCCGCACGCACCTACCAGTAGCCTATCCACGGGCCTCTAGTCGCGCCACACGCCGCACGCGCTTTCAGAGGTTGAAGGCGCTGACGTGGCGCCACGTGAGCACATAGTCAGCGCCACATCAGCCTTCATGCCACGTCAACATGCCACGTCAGCCACCACGTGTCTGCCACGTCAGCAAATCCGGTCCCACTTGCCATGTCAGCGCCACATCAGCATTCTGGTAAATTTCACTTAGCCCCCTGAAGTTTTGAAATTTACAGTTTTACCCCAGAACTTTTAGGAATTTATAAATTAGCCCCTGTGTCGGATTTAGACAAATGAAGTATCTATTCCACCATTTTCGACAGTTCCGGTCGCAAAAATGACCTCGGATTTGTGAAATTCAGCCCTAATTTTAGTGTATTTTCATTTTAAACTTGAAAACTTAAAATGAAAATGGAAGATTCCCATTCTGGTGCAATGATAAAACTGGATACAACTAATTACTCCCTCTGGAGACCTCAGATGATAGATTTTTTACATTGCAAAGATCTGTTTGATGTCATCGAGATGAAAGGAATGAAACCAGAGTCTGTTAAGGAGTATGACTGAAATAAACTCAACAACAGAACTTTGGGTCAGATTAGGCAGTGGATTGGTCACAGTGTCTTCCACCACGTAGCACATGACACAGATGCTTATGAAATATGGAGGAAATTGGAAGACATGTTCCAGGCCAAAACAGCTCGGAATAAGGCCTTAATCATGAGGTGTTTGGTGAACCTGAAGGTACGGAGTGGAACTTCTGTTGCAGAACACACCAACGAGTTCTAAAGCCTGGTGAACCAGTTGACTGCAGTAGACATGCAACTGGCAGACGAAGTTCAAGCCCTCTTGCTACTCAGTTCTCTTCCTGATAGCTGGGAGACTCTGGTGGTTACTCTCAGCAACTCAGCTCCAAGATGCAAACTTACCAGCCTATGGTAAATGATGCCCTGTCAAATGAAGACCCAGAAGAAAAGACGTGGGCTCAGATCAAACAGAAGCCCTTGTCTCGGAGCAACGAGGAAGACAACATGAGAAAAATCAAGGTGGGAGGAGAGGCAGAAGCAAAAGCAGAGGCAAATCCAAGGACGAAAAAAAGACATACAAGTGCTTCCACTGTGGCATTAAAGGCCACTTGAAGAAAAATTGCTGAAAACTGCAACGGGAGTAGGGACAAGGCAATAACCAGCCGATGAAGAATGATGCGGAGACACTGGTAGTTACCACATGTGATGTAGCTATATGCTCCGGCCAAGAAGAAACATGACTTCACACCGCAACTCAGGATGTCGAGTGGGTGGTAGATACTGCAACATCCTACCACATCACTCCTCACATGGATTTCTTCACAACATACAAAGCATGAGACTTTGGAGCAGTGAAGATGGGGAATACTAGTTCTTCTCAGATAGTGAGAATTGGTGAAATACAGTTGCGGAAAAATGCAGGGTATACAATAACCCTGAAGGAGGTCAGACATGTTCCAGAACTTTGGCTCAACTTACTCTCGGGGGTAGCCCTTGACAACAGGGCTATGCTAGCCACTTCAACAATGTCACTTGGAGGATGATAAAAGGTGTCATGATCATTGTTCGAGGACATATATATATGGAACCTTATACAAGACTCATGTGAAGATTTATGTAGAAAGCCTAAATATAGCTGAACCGGAGGCTTCTCAGAATCTGTGGCACCAGAGACTCGGTCATATGAGTGAAAAGGGGGTTTGTCTATACCTTGACAAAGAAAGATATAATCTTCTCTACTCCAAAAAATTCTGCTCTGGATTCTTGCAACCATTGTCTATTCGGTAAGCAACACAAAGTCTTTTTCAATTTATCTTCTACAAGAAAATCAGAGTTACTCAGTCTGGTGTACTCTGATGTTTGTGGTCCCTTGGAGGTAAATTCACTAGGCGGTAATAAATATTTTCTGACTTTCATTGACGATGCTTCTCGGACAGTATGGGTGTATTTTCTAAAATCAAAGGATCAGGTCCTGGACTATTTCAAACTGTTCCATGCCATGGTCGAGCGTGAAACGGGGAAGAAACTGAAGTGCCTCCGCACAAACGATGGAGGCGAATACACTTATAGGGAGTTCGATGCCTACTGCGGAAGCCACATGTAGGCATTGCATTTTCGCATGTGAAACCCGATGATGAGCCTCATTTGGAGGCACTACCTTTTGAGTCATGAAAGCCTCGGGAAACGGATATCGGAAGGGGAAATTCAGGATAAACAAGCTCACTGTCTTCGTTGGTGCTGCGTTCGTTACTTCGTTCGAACCTCGTGTAGATTGCGGATGTTCGTGCCGCGTGCGATGAGGCGTTCGAACGGAGCCGGTAATTCTGGTTTTGCTGCTAGCCTCATCCCCAGCCCTTTTAGCTCCCCAAAGCCCATAAACACATCCCAAATTAAATAAATAAATATTAAATTAAATATTAACATTAAAATAAAACATTTAAACCATTTACCAATTAAAATAAACAATTACCAACTTAAACTAAAATCATGCCTAAATTAAACAAATCACATACTAAATCAAAATATAATCATACCAATTAAAATCAATCCTAACCAATTAAAGCCAATCATATATTTGACTTCCTAATCTAATAAGATATTTACCAATATAAATATTTGTATTCCTAAACCAACACAAATAAAATTATTACAACTTCCTAATTTAAAATATCTTGTCCCCCTCCCCCCTCAATCTGTGTATGCCTTTCTCACCTCTCCTAATTTGGAAACAAGATCCCTTCCCTTGTCAACCCTAGCCATTCTCTATATAAACAACCCCTCACCAAAGCCTTTGTCCTTCACACAACAGAATTCACACCCAAACTCTCTCAAAATCTCTCTAGACTCTCTCTCACACCCAAGACCAAACAGACAAAAGAGAAAACACTTCCTACACACACAAAAAGAAAACAAAGAAACCACCACAAGCCACCACCCCCATAGCCGAAACAGCCACCCATACAGCAGCCCTCCACCACCGAAACGAACTACAAGCACCAAAACAACCCCTAATCACCACCGAAACCACCCGCCTCTAAACCTCCATACATCACCGAAAATCACACAAACACAGCAGCCCAAATCTTTAAAAAACAGTAACATAAAAACTACATAGACAATCTTAAAAATAATCATATTTAATTGCACTAAGAACCCACACAACTTGGAATAGTTCTTTGAAAACATTGAAACAGGTAGCCCGTGCAGTGAGCAGCAAAACAGGAGCCGAATAGGAGCAGAACGGTTCGAATCGTAAGCAAAGCAGCGAAACAGTGAGCTAGGACGTTGAACCAGCGGACCAGAAAAATTGCGGAGCTTTATCCCCTTCCGATCTTCGTGGAACGTGAGTCCGAGAGACGGCTTAAAAGGTTAGACCTGAGGGTATCTTTCACACTTATTCTCATTTTATTTTTTAGTCATTTATTTTGATTATATTTTCTGTATTTGTGGTATCCTTGTGTGTATGATGTATGTTGTGGGTATTGGATGAATGAGAGATGTGTCAACTCTCGCGGTATATCGGATGGAAACCCGGACATAAATTTCATAGCCGATTCCGAATGGACGGTAATATGATCTGTACTCGGGCCACAATTCCACGTACCGCTTGGGTAAACGACACCATCTTTCTTTTGTGTGTTGTTCTTGTTTATTTAGTTTGTTTTACCTAAACTCAATATGTCGTTAGTTATGCATGATTCAACCAAGCGCATGGGCTTAGTGAGTTAGTCCAAAGGTCCTCTATTTAGGAGACAAAGAGCCGAAAAGGCCACCTTCGTGACACTACTACTACACTACTTCGCCGCGTCGGTTGATGTATGTTCGGTTGGACGTGAGATACGTTCAATCGGGCATACTTAGTTTGATATTGTTATCTTTATTTCCGTACGTATAAGTCAATCGAGCGCATGGGCTTAGTAAGTGTGTTGTGAGATCCCCTATGGGGAGGGGCTAAAGCCCTTTACCACGATGCTTTGCCGCGCCGGTTGATGTGTGTTCAGATTGGATGTAAGATATGTTCAATCGGGCATACTTGGTTGATATGAATGGTTCTATTCTTGTATGTGTGATGTGACGCGCATGGGCTTAGTATGTTGGTCTAAAGGTCCTCTCTTTGAGAGATCAAGAGCCCCAAAAGGTCACCTTTATGGCAGTGCTTCGCCGCGCCCTTTTATTTTCTGTATGCATCCATCCTATTTCATGCATCAGGTCCATGTCCGTTCGAACGCGTTTGCAAACGCAACTCGAACGCGCATACATTTTCCTTATCATGCATCAGGTCTCCTTTCCGTTCGAACGCGTTTACGAACGCTACTCGAACGTGAGTATTCTGTTTCATTTCCGTTCGAACGCGTTAACAAATTCCATACGAACGTGAGCATTCTGTTTCATTTCCTTTCGAACGCGTTTACGAACGCTACTCGAACGTGAGCATTCTGTTTCATTTCCGTTCGAACGCGTTTACGAACGCTACTCGAACGTGAGCATTCTGTTTCATTTCCGTTCGAACGCGTGTACGAACGCTACACGAACGTGCACACACTGAACTGAGTCTGTCTTATTATATTCATGCATAATTGCCTATTGGTTGATCTTTCTTATGCAAATGTGTCAATGTATTACCATTCATATGCTCGTGTCATGATAAAATTTGAGTATTATTTCTTGCGGTATATCGGATGGAAACCCAGACGTAAATTCCGTAGCCGATTCCGAATGGACGGTAGTGCGGTCTGTACTTGGGCTACAATTCCACGTACCACTTGAAAAGTGCCCATACGTGTGCTTGTATGGTCACCATGTGTGCTTGTATGGTTATATGTGTGCTTGTGTTTTTCCTGAATATGATATGCAAGAAAAGATGTATGTTAGCTGCTATCTTGATATATGTTAAGCATGCAATCTTATATATGAATATATGTATATTTAGGCGCATATTTTATTTTATAAATGTGAATTTAGAAGCATGATACCTCTAGAAATAATTGTTACTTCAGCTTGTTAAAATTATTATATAAATCCTTTCATTACAAGTGACATAAGTAAGGGACCATTCCGAACCCAACCGGTTGAGGTCTTCCCTTGCGAGGGGTGAGTGCGACCTTAAATCTTTGTCCCGGTTCACACCGGGTGGTGACTCCATGTTATGTAATCTTTCCCAACTAGGCCGTGAGCCTAGGAACGGCGTCGCTCAGATTTCTGTGTCCCACAGTCTGGCGACTCCACTGGGGATGTATTTGGCCCCGAAATATTGTCTTGCAATGAGTGGATTTATGTTTTAATTGGCCATGTTCTATAGTGGATAAGTGAGAATTTAATCAAGGGCACTTTGAGGCTAGGTAATGGTTTGGTGTCTTCCTTCATTCACTACCTTTCTAGAAGGAAAAGCTGTGAGGACACCTATATGGCCATCTACTTGTAGCCTTTGTGATGGACTAATTTGGAGGACTCGTTGTTTATTCCTGACAACAAGCGATAAGAGCCTAAGAGGCTTGGGTATTTAAGTGAGCCTCGCTCCACCTTCCCTCTGGGGGATCTACAACGGGAAATCCATTTGACAGTCCGTCACACACCCAGCTCATTGGCACGTACCTTAGTGTATAAAAAGGGATACGCTCACTTGGTCACTTGAACCCTTGAGTGGGGAGACCTAGTTGTGGGCTATCCTTCGCCAGTGAGAGCCTTTGTCCATACTCTTCTGCAAACCCACCCATAGACTGGTTTATATGGTTAAAGTAGCAATTATTTCCTTGAGTATGTGCTTGTGGACCATCCTCATTTGGATGCAGTTGGACTATTGTCAAAATACGGGCTTGCTGGGCCATTTAAACTGGGGCAAGTTCGTACTGTATGACTACTAGGCCCAAGGCTTCTGAAATGTTGATGGGCCATTATGTAAAAATTATTATGATATGTTTGCATTATCTCCCTTCTATGCTTATGTTTGGGAACATCACCGTTTGGATCCATTTGGACCATTTGTCATGGGATATGGGCTTGTTGGGCCATTTTAAACTGGGACAAGAACGTATTTCATGACTATTGGGCCAAGAGCTTCTAAGTGATTGATGGGCCACCTTGTGTTTGTTTTCGGAATATTATCATTTGGATTTAGTTGGGCTCTTTGCCGTAAGACATGAACTCGTTGTGCCATTTAAACTGGGACGGGTTCACCCTTATGACAGTTGTCCCAAAAGCTTCTAAAATGATAATAGGCCGATTTGTTTGAGAATTTTATTTGCTTTAATATAGGTTATATATTTCTTATGCATATCATGCATACATATACCCTGTTGACATCCTTTGTGTCTCAAAAGACACCATAGATATCGTTTGGGTTAGAGAAGGAACCAGACTCACTAAAAGAACAAGTATGAGTGAATCCGATAATGAGGTGTCCCGTATGGATCAGTTAGAGAATGGTCTCGCCAAGATCACTGAACAGTTGCAGGCTTTGACTACTGCTATGGCTGGTATAGCTGGGTCTCGTGCCGGGGTTCATTCTGGGGATGTGAGACAAGAGGAATCTCCGAACAGATTGGGGGATGATATCCCCGCTTTTGATGATGATATGGCAGAGTATGCAGCAGGCAGAGTATCTGGGTCTCAGAAAGAGTTACAGAAACTTCGGGATCAGGTTGAGTCAGTTACCCACAAGATGAGGGGTAAGAATGAGGATTTGCTGGATTATGACACATTGACTTTTGAGGAACAGTTGCCTGCACAGTTCAAGATGCCAGATATGGCTAAGTTCAACGGGAATGGGGATCCGATGGTGCATCTCCGACAGTTTGTATCAGTCATGAGTTCAGTTGGCTTGTCTCAGCGCCAGGTGCAGAAAATGTTTGGAATGTCGCTTGAAGGGGCTCCCGTGGTATGGTACCACAGTTTGGACAAGAAAGTGAAGGAAGATTGGAGGGAGTTAGCTGATGCTTTCCTGAAGCAATATGTCACTGACTTGGAGATCGATCTGTCACTCCGTGATCTGGAGAATGTTAAGCAGAAAGCGGAGGAGAGTTTTAAGGAGTATGTGGACCGGTGGAGGGGTCAATTATTGAAAATGCAGACCAGGCCTTCGGAGAAGGATCAGATCAAGATGATTATCAAGGGCACCAAGCCCTCCATTTACGGCAAGTTGAGGAGGATGACCTCCATGATTGCAGACTTTCGACAGTTGAGGGAAACTGTCATGGATATTGAGGAAGAAGAGGCCGAGAATAGAAAATTCTATGGTCTAAACAGGAGGCCCATTGGGGGAACATCGGGAACAAAGCCCGTTTCTGCTGAAGTTGCTGCTATCCGGAACAGGCAGTTTTCCAACTTGGGAAGACCCCTGTCTAAGGTGCTAGAGAAGTTGAAGAGGCAAGGCTTTTAAAACCCTTGGATACCAAACCATTACCCAATCCCCTACCACCACATATTAACCTAAGCCTTTATTGCCACTTCCACCAACAAAAAGGCCATGACACCGACAACTGCGCCCGACTCCGCCATGAAATCCAAGACCTAATAGACTCCAAGAAAATACCCCCCCAGAACAGAAACAGAACCCCCGATACACACAGAAACCCCTTACCCAACTACCGTGCCGTACGTACCACACCAGCCTATATGATCAATTCTGGCCTTCCAGAAGACCTTGTCCTAAAATCCTTTCACCCTCAAGCCTTTTGCCTGGGAATCTGGGATAGCACTAGTGAAGATGAGTTTGAGCAGAAGAAGGACTTTTGGCTTGATTTCTCTAGCAGTGATGAGGAGGAAGTAAGGGGAATGACACGTAGCGGTCGTTTTTACAATGATATGGCAGAAAAGGGTAAGGAAGCTTTAACAGATGGTAGAGAAGTGGTTGAGGCTGCAGAAAATGCTGAAGGGGATATAGTGCTGAGGCAATTGAGGAAGACTAGAGCACAAGTCAGTATCTGGGAACTATTGTGTGCATCTCGGGAGCATAGACAGGCTATGGTTGAGGCCTTGAGCAAGATTGTGGTACCGGAGGATGCCAACCCCGCAATGTTTGTTGGGTCAGTTCAGAAGGAAGCTTTACAGATATCCTTTTCTGAGGATGATCTCCCACCGGAGGGGAGGAATCATAATAGGCCTTTATTTATCAGGGCCGAAGTGAGGGGCAAGAAAACTTCATGTGTGATGGTGGATGACGGTTCGTCCATCAATGTGTGCCCATTGAAAATTCTGGCAAGATTGGGCATGAAAGCAACAGACTTGGATCCCTCTAGTATGACTATTAAAGCTTATGATGACAGTAAGCGGGGAGTTGAGGGTACCTTTGTGGCTATGGTCAAGGTAGGGCCGATTGAAGATGAAGGTTGAGTTCACAGTGCTAGACATCCCGCCACTTTTGCCTTATTGCTGGGGAGGCCTTGGTTTCACAGACTTGGGGGCGTGCCTTCCACTTTGCATCAGATGATCAGATTCCCGTATGAGGGAGAGATTGTTTACCATCCGGGCTGAGTTAGACAATGCCGTGGCTGCCTTGGAGATACTGCCTTTCACGAGGTTCCAGGTATCAGCCACTTTTGAGGAGTGGGTGGATCCTAGGGTGGCTAGGATTATGGAGAAAATGAAGTTTGAGCCGGGTAAAGGTTCAAAATTGCCGGATTTCAGAGGACAGACTACTCGGAAGGGTTTGGGGTACAAATCTGACGAAGAAAAGCCGAAGGTCAAGAAAAAGGGCCTGAAACTGATGGAGTGCTTTGTGAGAGCTTCAGGGTATCAAGGAGAGCCTGAACCTGTGAAAGTCAATGGGATTGTGGTGCCTGGGTTTGAGATCTTCCAGGATTTGTTGGGTGAGAAACCATTGACTGGAAAAGCTGTGGAAACAGAGATTTGGGAGGAGGAATTGATGAAGTTAGAGAATCTGACTCTGGAAGAAGATGAGAAGCCTGAAGAAGACCTGATTGCAGAGGAAGAAGTGTCTCTAGATGATGAAGACATTTACCTTCCTGATTTGTTTGAATGTACTTCCGCATTATCCAATAATAAAGACATTTCTTTTGCTTACTTGCCTGAGTCATTTCCATTCACTCTGCATGAATCAAGCATATTTGACATCAGTTCAGCCAGAACTATTGCATTTAACTTGGGCACACTTGAGAACCCCAAAGAAATTTTGATTGCAAGTGAAGTAACCTCCGAAGAGAGGGAGAAACTAGAACAAGTGTTGGTCAGATATGCCAAAGTATTTGCTTGGTCTTATGAGGACATGCCCGGGGTAGACAGAAACATTGCCCAGCACACAATACCAACTTATCCGAATATGAGGCCAATAAAGCAGAAACTTCGACGGATGAGACCGGAATGGGCTGAGAAAGTCAGAGAGGAAGTTAAGAAGCAGATAGATGTGGGGTTCCTGGAAGTGGTAAAATATCCCGAATGGTTGGCTAACATAGTGCCGGTGCCGAAGAAAGATGGGAAGGTCAGAATGTGTGTAGACTACAGGATCTTAACAGGCTTGTCCGAAAGATGATTTCCCTTTGCCGCATATAGATGTTCTGGTTGACAGTGCGGCTTTGTCTGCTATGTATTCATTTGCGGATGGATTTTCAGGGTACAATCAGGTTCTCATGGCTGAGGAAGATAAACACAAGACTGCATTTGTTACCGAGTGGGGTACCTATTGTTACAAGGTAATGCCGTTTGGGCTTAAGAATGCAGGAGCTACTTATCAGCGGATGGCCACTACACTCTTCCACGACTTGATGCACAAAGAGATTGAGGTGTATGTGGACGACATGATGGTGAAATCAGAGACCAGAGTTGGGCATATTGAGGCATTGGAAAGGTTCCTCCAGAGAGTTGACAGATATAACCTGCGGCTTAATCCCAAGAAATGTGTGTTTGGGGTGACATCAGGGAAATTGCTTGGTCATACAGTGGGAATGGGCGGAATAGAGGTAGACTCCGAAAAGATCAAGGCAATCACAGAAATGCCTGCACCAAAGACAGAAAAAGAAGTCAGGGCATTCTTGGGAAAGATTCAGTACATCAGTCGGTTTATTGCCAAGTTGACATCGGTATGTGAGCCTATCTTCAAACTGTTGAGAAAAGATCAGCCAGTGAGGTGGAATGAACAGTGTCAGACCGCCTTCGACAGAATCAGAGAGTACTTGGTAAAGCCTCCTGTATTGAAACCTCCGAGGCCGGGTAGACCTTTGATATTGTATTTGGCTATAGAATCAGAAGCATTGGGAGGTATGATGGTACAGGCAGATGAGACAGGGGTAGAACATGCAGTTTATTATCTGAGTAAGAAGCTGCTTCCGTATGAGGCTCGGTATCAGGAAGTTGAGAGGATCTGTCTTGCAGTGGTATGGGCTTCCAGAAAGTTGCGACATTACTTCCAGTCTTACAAGATCCAAGTGGTGGCAAAGGAGAATCCTCTGAAATATCTTCATTCAGTGCCTTCACTAGTGGGAAAACTGGGCCGATGGTTGGTATTGTTGACAGAGTTCGACATCGAGTATATCACCTCCAAAGTGATCAAGGACGAGCAGTAGCGGAGTTTCTGGCGTTGCAACCTGTTGAGGGGGATCAATATAAGTTTGAGTTTCCAGATGAAGA
>SKCR01030908.1:0-31357 GCA_019454045.1 Zanthoxylum bungeanum
TTAGATAAATTTATCGTAGAACTGGCTACACAAAATAGTATTCAATTAAAATATCACAATCTACCAATTAATATTTATATTTTTCTCGTTTATGTAAATAAGTCTTGAATCTCTGTAAACGGTCCTGAAGCCCGTCGTAGTGGACTTATATTGACTAGCACAAAGATAATATTTGAACCTCATAAATTATATCAGTGCCTAATTAATATATATATATATCTCTTGTTTATGTATTTAATCATGAAATAAATTAACAGAGAAATAATAATAATTTATGTATTATAAAATGTAAAATTATTTTTATATTTGAAACAGCAAGAGTGGATCATCTAGCCTAATGCAACATCTAATTTAATTGCTCATCATTTTATTAATTTAGCCTTTTATTTTATTACTTGTATTGTTATTTTATTGCAGAAAATATATTTCATATGGAACGATCCAAAAGAATTAATGAAAGAAGCATGCTTATAAGAGGTGTTGAGCACATCTATTTATAGGCGAGGTGTTCAACACCTCAAGCAAATTTATCAAAGTCAAATTTGAGTAAATTTGCAAAGCTTTTTTTGTTTTCTTTTTTTAATAATTGCCAACAATTATCAACAATTCACCAAAAGTGGATTGTGACATTTTTTTGAAAATTATATTGTGTAGCCAGTTCTACAATAAGCATGCTTCTTTTGTTGATTCTTTTGAGAATTTGGAAGAAGTGTCTTATGTGTTTATTTTCCAATCTTTATTGTAATTTCTCTTTACTTTGTTAATAAAATTACGTGTGTTTTAATTCATATTATGAGTAGTTAATTTACATCTAATTGGGACAAAAATGTGAAGCTTTTGGTATAAAAATATAGACAATTTTTACTTATGTTATTAATATAGATTGTATTATTTCCCAATTAATATTTATATTTTTCTCGTTTATAAGGGAGTCTTGATTCCCTGTAGATAGACCTTAGGCCCGCCGTCGTCGACATATTGACTGATACAAATAATACTTAAACCTCATTATTTATGTTATTGCCTAATTAATATTTACATCTCTCGCGTTTATGCACTTATTCATGAAATAAATTAACTGAGAGATAATAACAATTTATGTGTTATCAAAGTAAAATTATTTTTATATTTGAAGCACTAAGAGTGGATCCCCTAACCTCAATATCTTATTTTATTGTTGCATCATCTAATTCAATTACTTATCACTTCATTTAATTTAGTCTTTTATTTTATTACTTGTATTGTTATTTTATTCTACTAAATATTTATTACTTATCAGATTATTTTATTAATTCGACATTTATACTTGGGAGTTAATAACCGTTTTATAAGTGTATCACTTAACTAGAGTAGGAATAATGACAAATCTGCCATATTTAAGCTCCAGTTCGGAATCAACAATGAGATCATGTTCGTGAAAAGTAACGGATAAAGACTCTCTGCAGCAAGGAGAGAACTCCGTTCATCATCAACATTTTTCCATCTTAATTCAGTGAAAAACTCAAAGATATGACCATGATTGATTCGTTGTTAGATGAATTTATCATAGAATTGGCTATACAAGATAATATTCAATAAACATGTCACAATCCACCTTTCGGTGGATTGTTGAAAATTGTTGGCAATTATTCAAAAAATAAAAAAAATAAAAAAGATTTGCAATCTTAGACAAATTTACTTGAGGTGATGTGCACATCGCCTATAAATAAAGGTACTCGGCAACTCTCATAAGCATACTTCTTTCATTAATTCTTTTGAGAATTTGATAGAAATGTCTCGCTTGTTTATTTTCCAATCTTTATTATAATTTATCTTTACTTTGTTAATAAGCTTATGTGTTTTTATTCATATCATAAGTAACTAATTTACATTCAACCGAGGCAAAAAGTTGAAGCTCTTGATAAAAAAATATACATAATTTTTAATTAAGTTATGAACATAAGTAAAAATTATATATATTTTTATACCTCATTTATGTGAGAGTCTTGACTCTCTGTAAATAATCATTAGGCCTGTCATGAACTCATATTGACTGGCACAAATAATACTTAAACTCTATAATTTATGTTATTGCCTAATTAATATTTATATAAATTGAGTTCAAATAGGATATAAAAACATTAACCATATTTGATTCGTTGTTGGATGAACTTATAGTCATAAAAATGTCACAATCCACCTTTCGGCGGATTATTGACAATTATCGGCAATTATTCAAAAAATAGAACAAAAATAAGCTTTGTAAATTTATCAAAGTTGTCTTTGACAAATTTGCTAGAGGTGCTGAGCACCTCGCCTATAAATAAACGTGTTCAGCAACTCTGATAAACATTTTTCTTTCGTTAATTATTTTGAGAATTTGGAAGAATTGTCTGGTGTGTTTATTTTCTAATATTTGTTGTAATTTCTCTTTACTTTGTTTACAATTTTATGTGTGTTTTTATTCATATCATGAGTAGGTAATTTATATCCAACTAGGGCAAAAGGGTAAAACTCTTGGTATAAAATATAGATAATTTTTACTTAAATTATAATATAGATTGTGTTATTTATTTCCCAATTAATATTTATATTTTTCTCGTTTATGTAGGAGTCGTGAATCTTTGTAGACAGTCCTTAAGCCCGCCGTGATGGACCGATATTGACTAGCACAAAGAGAATATTTGAACCTCATAATTTATATTAGTGCCTCATTAATATTTATATCTCTCATTTATGTACTTAATGATGAAATAAATTAACTGGGAAATAATAATGAATTATGTATTATAAAATGTAAAATTATTTTTATATACCAAAAGTGGATCCCCTAGCCTCATGCAACATCTAATTTAATTGCTCATTAGTTTATTAAATTTAGTCTTTTATTTTATTACTTGTATTGTTATTTTATTCTACAAAATCTATTTCATATGGAACGATCCAAAATAATTAACGAAAGAAGCATTCTTATAAAAGATGTCGAGCACATCTATTTATAGGCGATGTGTTCAACACCTCAAGCAAATTTGTCAAAGTCAACTTTTAGTAAATTTGCAAAGTCAACTTTTTTGTTTTATTTTTTGAATAATTGCCAACAATTGTCAACAATTCACCGAAAGTGGATTGTGATATTTTTTTTTTGAATATTATATTGTGTAACCAGTTCTACAATAAACATGCTTTTTTCGTTAATTTTTTTGAGAATTTGGAAGAAATGTTTTGTGTGTTTATTTTCCAATCTTTGTTGTAATTCCTCTTTACTTTATTAATATTACGTGTGTTTTTATTTATATTATGAGTAGCTAATTTATATCCAACTATGGCAAAAATGTGAAGCTTTTGATATAAAAATATAGATAATTTTTACTTTTGTTATAAAAATAATTTGTGGTATTTCCCAATTAATATTTATATTTTTCTCATTTATGTGGGAGTTTGACTCCCTGTAGATAGACCTTAGGCCCGCTGTCGTGAACCCATATTGACTAGCACAGCACAGGTGATACTTAAACCTCATAATTTATGTCATTTCCTAATTAATATTTATATATCTCTCATTTATATACTTATTCATGAAATAAATTAACTAGGAAATAATAATAATTTATGTGTTATAAAAAGTAAAATTATTTTGTGTGGATCCCATAGCCTCAATATTTTATTTTATTGTTGCACCATCTAATTTAATTTAGTCTTTTATTTTATTACTTGTATTGTAATTTTATTCTACTAAATATTTATTATTCATCAGATTATTTTATTATTTCGACACTCTTATATTTGGTAGTTAATAATCGCTAACTAGAGTAGAATAATGACAAACCTGCCGTAGTTAAGCTCCAGTTCCGAATCAACAATGAGATCATGTCCGTGAAAAGTAACGGATAAAGACTCTATCTGCAGCAAGGAGATCATCATCAACATTTTTCCATCTTAATTCAGTGAAAAACTCAAAGACATGAAATCAACGTGTATATAGACTTTCGTAGAACAGAAAGACGGAGACAAAAAGGTCCTGTTTTGGACCTAATGATATTCTCCAGTCATCCAAAAAGTAGAGCTTCCTTTACCTTATAGTTTTTCTTTTATATTATCAATTCACAAGAATCTAAATTACATACAAAAATAAAATTTCACAATTCCCTAAAAGAAATTATAAATCAAATTATCATGGTTGCAAAACTTACGCGTATATCTCTAGACAGAGGATGCGAGAGAAGCACTCCCGTACAAGTTCGATCTGAAATCTGCATAGCTGCAATCTCATCTGCAACTCTATCAGCAGCACTTCCATTTTGTATTGCGGCGGCCTCAGAAGACGCAGCCGCTGCAGCCGCCTTGCCTCCTCTCTTGGCCGCCGCAGCAGCCTTCTTCTTGCTGGCGTCCGTTACCATCTGTAACAACAACCAATCAAAAATCAAATAAAAACAAACCCTAAAATTGATTTATAAAAAAACACTAATGCAACGACAAAATATTGGGGAATCGAATGGGATGGGACGTACCTTTTAGAGATAGTCGGGATCCGGGATCAAGGGTTTAGAGGTATGGAAATTTGGTGCTACTTGAGTAGCAAAGAGTGAAAACCCGATTTGATGAGGATTTCGTTTTGAAGGCGGTTTCGGTTAAGTGGGTACTACCTATGAGGGAGGGATTGTGGGAGTGACACGTGTGAAATAGAGTAATCTTACTTTTTATTTTTATTTTTATTTTTATTTTATATATATATATATATATATTTTTTTTTTTTATTTACAATTATTTTGAGAGAGAATACATTTTACTAACCTCCATAGTATGCAAAAATAATTTTTTTTTAAACTTTTGATTCATGAAGTACGCTATTCAAACGTCTTTTTTTCTTTTTTGAAATCGTTGAAAATCCCGTCGTAAAATCATTTCTTTTGGATTTAAGCAGAATATGTAAAATCTCCGGCTGTCCCAGACTCTTACAAGAAACGCACTCTCTGGATTCGAACTCTGGACCTCAAAGTGAGATCTTGAATCCTATACCACAAAATCACGCTCATTAGGGACTATCCAAACGTCTTTTGTAAGCCATATTTATGTACTATTTTCGTTATGAATAGTTAACATTATCTTCACCGCTGCTATTTATATGACATAACTATAATACATTATAATTTCTTTTTAGATAACGGTTTGTTTTTTTCAAAGAAGTGCTTTACAACAAAACATTTGATAAGTGATTTTTCCAACATTGCTTTTGCTTTCCCATGCTCATTCACTAAGCCAATTATTCAAAGATACTTCCTACATACAACAACTACAATACAATAAGAAATAAGCAAATGTAATAAATTAGATTATTCTATTCAAATTCCACAAACAAATTCATATTTATTGAAAATCATGAAGATTTTTGTACCAAAACAATTGCTTTTACCATTTTTCCATTTCAAAAGTTATTTGAACGTCTAAATAATTTTAAAAATCTTAAAATAAAATTATAATAAAAATCATTTTAAAAATATGTTTCATTCAAATTAACCCGCAGATCGCCCGAGTTTATAATTAAAGTCAAAAGTTTTTGTATACACAACCAACCAATAAAGTCACCACCTAGATGAAAAAAGCAATGATATACATACATAAATTATTACTTGTAATTTTTACACATCTCTCACTGTAGCTATAGTGATGCTACAATAATCACTGTAGTTACAGTGAGAATGGTATAGATTTTGTAAGTAAGAATTTATGTATATGTAGCATTTTTGATATGAAAAAGTACACATGTTATAATTTATTATACACAACGGATGAATCAAAGATTTTCAGAATCATTAAATAATATATTTTATTTGGAACATGATGTGTTTACAAATAAAAAAACAACCATCGCACTATTTCCAATTTCTAACCTACATTTCGCTAAAAACAAATTTCAATATTTTTTATTTTTTTAATTTTATCCAACCAATACTATTATGTCATATTAGTTTATACAAAAAATTAATGGCTTCATTTTTATTGTTTACAAAAAGAAAAATGACAGAGCCAACTCTTTGTACAAATTTAAGTGTACAAAGTGATGTAGCATAATATTTATTTTTAATCTTTATTACATGAAAATAATAATTCTCGAAACATCAAATATATTACAAGGAGCATCACGGGCGAAAATAAGTAATGCTCTCATTCTCAAGTATTATTCCATTATTTTCATCCAAATGCTGATGTGGTAATCATCTATTGAATGATTAATATAATCCCAGATATGAATGTCAACTCATTTGAGATTATAATAATTTGGATGCTAGACAGAAAGTGTAGCGGTACTCATATTTTCGCTCGAACTTTTTCTATGAGCTCTCTTCTAAGGATTTTCCCAGAAGCTGACTTGGGAACACTTTTTATGAACGTCACCCTCCTTAATCTTTTGTAAGGCGCAACCTGTAACAAAGTAAAGAATGGAAAGTATTTGGTAAATCAATTTTTGTACCTTCTTCAATAAGGTAAGCAAATAAGAGCTGAACAAAACGACCAAGCATATGTTGGATCATCAAACATCATTTCTAGTGATATGGAAATGTCAATATTTGCTTTTCATTTTCAGCAATTTTTTAGATATCTTAAACTTTAGCTAGTACGGACGGAAAACTAAAACCCTGTTTGGGAATACTTAAAATCATATTTAAAAGTGCTTTCATTAAGTTAAAAACATTTGAAATCTCTTGATAATAGATTAAAAAGCGTTAGTTAAGTAATACTCTCAAACTGATTATAATTTATGTTGAAATCGAGTAGCTATGATTTTAGAAAATGCTTATACGTGGGTTGAGTAACCTTATATATTCATTGGACTAGTCTTTTAATTAGTTAGGCCCAATATACATCAATTGGTACCTGAGCCTATGTTTGTCGGACGGTGTGGGTGCATTTGAGTCCATGGTGTAGCAAACATGAGTGGGAAAGACGGGAAAGACGTAAATGATCGTGGTCTCCCAAGTCCCGGACTAGGTATGTGTAATTGTGGAAAAGTGCTTATATCGGGATTGGGCAGCTATATCCATTGAGAAAGTTTTTTTTATTAGTTAAGAGTCAATTTTAATTAGACTTAATCTGCATTACTAATAGTGGGACCTCTACAAATAATTTTTCTTTCCCATTTACTGCCACATTACCTGTTTAGCTATAAACTTCTGCACATCTTCTGCTGTTAGTGAACTGCTGGGTGAGCGAACAACATATGCTATTGGGATCTCACCAGCTTCAGCATCTGGAAATCTACAGAAGTGGAAACATCTCAATACATCAATGGTGAATTTATTATAATATAAGCAGTAACTTGGCAATGATTTGTACAACTCACGGAATAACAACAGCATCTAATATCTCAGGATGAGAAACAAGAAGCCCTTCAAGCTCTGCTGGCGACCTAGTAGTATATGTGAATCAATGAAGTGAATGAGAAAAAGTAAGAAGAAGAATGAAACCATATCAACCAAATGATGCAAATATTTTACTGGAAGGCAGTGTTGTTAGAGAAGAAACAGAAAGTAAGATAGAACTGGAGAATGAGATGTGTGTTATTGAAGCATACAGAGGTAATTATTATTCTAATGCATGGACGGCCGTGAATTGCCTTAAATTTTATGGGGTCCTAGATAAGTTTTTAAAACGGGACCCCTACTAATAAATGATAAAAAAATATACAAACTATATTATACATTAAAAAATTAAATTTTAACTGGATTCAATGGACCTAATTTTGGTTAAAATTTAAAGATTTCAGTCGACCGCTTGTATCGACTCTCTTCAGGGCCACGTCTAAATTATTATGGAGTCTAAATATGAAAGTACAACTTTAAAGTTGATGGATCAGAATATTGTCAAACTGATTCATTTTGATAGAACAAATTTCAATCGCAGGAAGGATAAGATGATATTAATGCTCACCGTTCTAAAAAGTACACATATCCTGGACCCAAATATGAAGAAAATTGCAGAGAACCAGAGGATGATGATTCTGAAGAAATTAAAGTTACCTGAAAACCTTTGTACTTTATGAGCTCTTTAATTCGATCAACGACAAATAGCTGGCCATCCCCATCAAAATATCCAAGATCTCCTGTATGTACCCAGCCCTTTTTATCTATTGTCAGCTTTGTGGCTTGTTCATTGTTGAAATAACCTGAAATAAGTTTTGAAATGATAGCGTCAGAAATTATTTATATAATCCAACTGAATAACAAAAGGCAGATGCCTCAACATGTTAGGCGAATGCAGAGTTTACATGAAATTTAGAGAAATGAAAGGCAACCTTATATTTATTCTCTTAATTTAATTAAATGAGTAATTAGCACATTTCTCATAAAAACATCAACATTATGAATGTACCAACACCTTCACCTACAATGACAGGTTATCTTTTAGGAACAACATTATTGACCTGCATATGGTAGACAAAGTTCCAGTACTTTCCTGTACATCCGAAGGAAAAAATTCATACCGATGTGCTTAACTGCTAACTGCAGCATTATCCAATTCAAAAGAAACTAAGCGCACATGACAAAGGAGAGATCAAGTAGCAATGAGGATCAAGAGAGACTTAGAATCCTATAGCTTAGTAAGGTCCAACAGGAAGGGGTTATTTTCCGGAACACGACAAGTTGATTCAAGTAATTGGATCTTCTAGCCACTGATAAACACACAATTAAGATTCAAGTTCAGAGAAATTTGATATGCATTGAAACTGATCTTTCCCTCGTATGAAAGAATGGATTATGTCACCAAAACTTGCATGAAGAGACTACTACATCTGAAGGAATCAACATAAACTATACCTTGCATCATATTCGGTCCTCGAAGCCATATCTCCCCCAATTGATTTGGAGGAAGGGGCTTTAGAGTATCCACATTGACTATTTGTGCTTCAACTCCCGAGAGAAGTGCTCCAGCTGAACCAATACTTCGAGCTCCTACAAATGAATTCTCCACTGTGGCAACACCACAAGTTTCTGTCATACCATAGCCCTGAAACCATGGAAATTTTCCAAAATCAGGAAAAAAAAAAAAAATACTACTCGAACCCACAAGAATTGAAAAGTGTGAACATAACATCTTTCAAATTTTCTGTCAAAGCAACTATAATACCTGGACTGGAATCTGTAACTAATTTATTACCTGTTTAAAAGCATCACTGAATTTAACTATACATATCAAACAAAGGTAATATACTACCAATATTATATGCTCATTTTAAAAATCCGTCTAAGCAGCAAAGAATTTAATGGACAATTTTATTACCATAGAAGGAGAACTGTTAGAATGCACTCTCATATACTCCGGATTAGAAGGAGAAAGATGCTCAACCTCTATACAGGCAAGAGATCAATGTATCGCACCTGTCATCGACTAAATGTATAGGCTGCTTTTGACAGACCATGAGGACATTGCTCCCCAATCGGGTTATATATCAGTAGAGATAGATAAGATCAATAAGATCAAGGATATCCTAGATATGAACATAGCCAGCATAAAAGAACTGTTAGAATGCACACTATACTTCCGGATTAGTGCTCAACAGAACAGAAACTTTAGAGTTCTGAACCCGTCTTAATTTCACCTATTAAGTTCTGCAAATCTCAAATCTTTATGCATACTCATTCAAAAATAGAACTAATATGCAACACTCATCAAATGTTTTCAGTTTATAATCATTAGATGATTCATAATACTGATGCTCAAATTGAACTACCTGTAAAACCGCTGCACAGGAAATACGCTTCGAGCATTCCTCCATCAATTCCTTTCTCAAAGGAGCAGCGCCAGAACCAATACGTTTCAGTGAAGAAAGATCATATTTCTTGACCAAACTATTCTTAGCTAATGCAAGAATAATTGGTGGCACAGCCGGCATATGTGTCACTCTGTACTTCTCAATAGCCCTCAAAACCATCTCTCAAGATCAAACTTTGCCATTAAAGCAACACAATTTCCTTTTTGCAACTGCCCATAAGCAATAACTGCAAGCCCATATGCATGAAACAAAGGCAACACACATAGAATCACATAATCTAACTCACCAGCCAATTCTTGGTCCATAGTTATCATCAAAGATGCTGCAATAAAATTCTCATGTGTCAAAATGACACCTTTGCTGACCCCAGTTGTGCCTGAAGAGTACAACAAAGCAGAAGTATCTGTCTGCTTAATAGAAACCTCTGGGGAAATTTGATGCATCCCTAGATAATTCAATCAACTCATGAAAATAAACATCTTTGAACTTGAGCTAACACCATAAGTAGAAAGTTTTGTTTTTGAACCCAAAAGGACAGCTGGCAAGTTAAAGTCTTTAACTTTATCCCACAATTCGGGGACAGTGATAATAAGTTTTGGATGGGAATCTTTACTTGCTTTGACAGTTCAGAGACAGTGTAAACAGGATTAGCAGTTGTTGCTATAGCACCTATAGCAATGACACCAAGAAAACAAATGGAAACTGGATTGAATTTGGAGCAAAAATCAATACAACATCGTTTTTAGTAATACCCAGATGGAGAAAGCCATGAGAGAGCTTGGTGACAGTGGATTTGAACTGGGAAAAGCTCAAAGATTCACCAGAATCAGCATCAATAAGTGCTGTTTTGGAGCCATAAGAAGCAGAGTTCCTAAAAAGAAAATCAACCATAGAAAGATTGGGGTCTTTAGGAAGAACCAAAGGTGGCCTTAAAGATCTGTAGATACCATCACGGCCATAACCAGATTTCTCCATTGAATCAACTTAACAAGATCAGAAACGTCGGTCAGATTTTATTTATTTTCTTTTTTTCCCCCTTTTTAGAGGTATGAATGAATGGAAATGAATTAAATAAGTGAAAGGAAAGAAGGGAGGGGGTATATTTTAATGGCAAATATTCTATAATTTATCTCTATCTTGAGCTCAAATTCAGGTTATATTTTTTATAAAGATCGGATAATAAAATTTTTTACTTATTTTTTTTTAAGTTCGGATCAAATTAAATGACCAAAATATGAATTTATGATGATGATTGTGGGGACATCAGGATTGGCGGGTGACGATGAATTTGGCCGTTGTGTTGGAGTAAATCTTTGGTGCAACCGTGGTATGGATGGATGACGTGGTACCATCAACCAATTAAAAAATAATATGTTTTAATTTTCTTCCTATTTTTTAGTTTTTTTTTTTATTTTTAGCACACGTGGCAAATGATGATTAACTTGTTACATGAATAATGTGATACCACTGTTGCACCAAAGATTTTCTCTTGTGTGGATAGATTATATTGCTCATCACGCGACCGTTATTTTGAAAATTTTAATAGAGGGATAGCAACACGTGGGTTTTATGTGTTTGTACAATATGTACATAGTTTGTTTGTTTGTATTAAATAAGTCTTAAGTTTTAAAGTCTTTTGAAATTTTTTAAATCAGACAATAATATTATTTTTTTAAAAATTAAATAGTGGGATCATATCGTTTGGGTTTCTGTGTTTTATATGTGGTGGAACAAAAATGATATTAATAAAATACTTTGTACAATTTTCTAAATAAATATGGTTGTACAAAGTTTTGTACATATATCAAACCTCTTTTTATTTTTTTTTAAGTAGTTGAAAATCCTGTCGTTAAACCACTTCTTCCGGGCTTAAACGGAGCAAGTAAAATCTCAGCTGTCTCAGACTCTTATAAGAATGTATTCTCTGAATTTGAACTCATGACCTGAAAGTCAGATCCTGAACCCTATCACCCTGAACCCTATCACTTCCCCATGGCCGGTCCTGAGTTTTTGGGTGCCCGGTGCGAAAGCTCAAAATGTGCTCTTTTGATAATTTGTTTGCAAAAATTACCTACACATGATATAACAAAAATTTCCTATCAAAATTATCATTCCAACATATATTATATATTATCGGCCAAGGCATAAACCCATTTTCAAGTTTGACATAGCAACTAAGTTTATTGCATAACTCAATGACTCATGGCAACTCATCACCTAAAGCATAAATACCTACAATGCTTAATCTAATTAATAATCATGCAAAATAATGCAATTCCAACCAAAACTTCATGAATTTTCGAAAATGGGCATAAATGTTACATGTTTAGAAGTTAGAAAACTCAAATTAATCTAAGGAAAAAAGAAAGAAACTTATTAGGGCTGAAGAGAGCATGAAGAATCAATAAATCTCACTCTTTATTGGACAAAAATTTACAAGAGAAAAATGAGCTAGAGAACGAGAGCCATGTAAGGAAATTTCATGAGTTTTTTTTAAGAGAGATGATGATGAATAGTGTATCTCACGTTTTTATTCACAAAAGGGAGATATTTAAGTGATAAAATATTAATAAAAATTTAAACATTTGGTGCCCCTAATGACTGTTGGGCCCTGAACAATTGCCCTTCTGGCACTGTGCCATGGCCGGCTGTGCACGTCCCTTGGGGACCACATATCAAAACTCTTGGTCAAGTATGTACATAATTTATTAATTAATATTAAATAAGTCCCAAATTTTAAAGTCTATCGGAATATTCTAAGGAAAATAATAGAAATTATGCAATATTAAAATTGGGCACTCGAACTTTTTTGCTTCAAAAAATAGATAAAGACCTAATTTGTGGATAAAATTTCCCCTCTTACTATATCCCGAACTCAAAAACGTAAAGCTCTTACCTTCTCCTTCTCCTACTTCTCACAAACTCTCTCTATCTCTTCATCTTAAAGAGAAGATCAATATTTCTCAACACTCTCAATCTTTAACATCAGTATCAAGCATCAATATAATCAACTATCATCATTATAAAATATTAAGATGAGGGTTTGATTATAAACAAGGTGCTTGCTTTTTGTTCTATTTAATGGGAGTCATTGTGATTAATGTGTGTTTTGTTAATTTATAACATTGTCGGTATATAAAATATATTTTTGGGTTAAGGGATTAAAAAAACCAACATTTCTTTTTTGGAATCGTTGGAAACCGTTAAACCATATATTTCGGGCTTAAACGGAATACAACATTATAAAGGACAAAACCAAAACTTCTTAACTGATTTATAAAATGAACCCGTAACATTTTTACGATGATTTTCGATATTTGAGAAAGTATTTAAAAGATTTTCATTGTTTATACCCAAATATAATTGGGATAAATGATTTTCTGGTTCAACAGGAAATTCATCATAACGACACTTTTTGGAAAGAAAATCATGTAATTAGCACAAGCTGACACTAACTAGCTTTGCTTGTATATCATATGGGATAGAGGTGTGGTTTAGAAAATTATGAACCGCGATTTAAGACCTTAATGGTGTGTTTACTTAAGGGTAATAAGAATGGATAAATGAGAATCATTTCCAATAATTCATAAATTTGAATAAAAATGGGAATGAGAATGTGAATGGGAGTGGAGCCCACAATTTGGGAATGGAGAATGAGAATCTCATTCCCACCACCCCCATGGGAATGAGATTCTCATTCCCATTATTGATGGGAAATTACATATTATCCATAAGATAATTATTAATATTAATTTATAAATAATAAATAAAATGTATTAATAATTAATAATTAATCAATAATTAATAATTAATACAAATTAATATTTACTATTTTAATAAAATAATATATTAATATTTAATAATTTAATATATTAATAATTAATTAATAAAGTAATACTTAATTTATAAATAATAAATAAAATTAATAATATTAATAATAAAATATATTTAATTTTTATCAAATAATAATTAATAAAAGGATAATTTAATATTTAGTAATTTAATACATTAATAATTCTTCATACTTAAATAATAAATACTCAATAAAAATTATTAATCAATAATCAATAATTCCTCCTAAATAAATTTAATATTTAATTCCAAGATGATTTAACATTGAGTAATTTAATACATCAAAAATTAAAAATAATTAATTAATAAATTAATATATTAATTATACTAATGATTATTTTTGTAATTTTTAACAATTTATTCCGATTACTGGACAAAGTAAACACATCAATGGTAATACTGCTTCATTCCTATTCCGATTCCTATAGTAAGTAAACAACTTATTCTGATTATGATTTATCATTCACATTCCAGCTCATTCTGATTCCATCTCATTCCGATTCAATCTCATTCCGATTACGAGTACGTAAACACACCATAAATGTCCTCTTAATAATTTTCCTCAATGATGGATGCTGAAGATTGAACAACTCACTTGCATTCCGGGATAACGTTATTGACCACTAAATTGTTTTAAATGATATTGGCTAATATATATTGGGCACCATTAAATTGAAAGTGTATGTTTAGTGACGAAAATTTTCGTCATTAAAAATCAATTTTCTTATAGTGACCTTATAGAGCTAAGGATTAGCATCGATTAGCAAATCCACAATAGATAGGGAAAAATTTTCCTAACATACAACACATCTTAATGAATTTATCATACACATAAAATGCATGATCAAGAAAGCATATAAAATTATGCTTTGTGAAGGACTCTTTGATATTTGTGTCCAGGTAAGCATTGGTAAAAAAAAAGTGAGTTTTGATCAATGTCTGCATCCGAACACAAATCGATTAAAAAGATCCGAACAAAGCAGAGTTTTCTAATAAAAAATTATGGGTTTTGGAAAAATAGTGAAGCAAAACAACATGAGAAATGTTGTTATGACTGGTAGAGTGTTTACTAATTTTACCGGACGGTGCGTTTTAGTGTTACAATTATGTATGTCATTTAGTGGGTGAAAAAGAATGTAACGAATGATTAGGATTAACAGAGGTAATGTATTCAAATGACCTATGTTTATGTGGCAAAATTGGCAGCTCATATCATTTCATTATAATCTAATGACAGATACATAATCTGTTCATTATAGAATCTCTCTGAAAATAGCAATTGTAGGTTACCAAACAAATCAAAAAATAAAATCTTTTCATTATAGAATCTCTTTGAAAATGACAATTGTAAATTACCAAACCAATCAAAGAACAAAATCATTTCATTATAAAATCTATCTGAAAATGACAATGGTAGATCATGCGATAAATTTTATAACATTATGTCGCAAGCACGATGTAGGCACTGCATTTTTGCATATAAGTCCCTATGATGAGTCTCATTTAGAGGCACTACATTTTATGTCACGGAAGTCGCGGGAAACGGACGTCGGAAGGGGAAATCCAGAATAAGTATGTCATCAGGTTCATTTCAAGTTCACTGTTTTCGTTCGTTCTGCGTTCGTGATCACGTTCGAACGTCAAGCAGATTGCGGGCGTTCGTGTAGCGTTCGAATCGGCGTTCAAACGGCGTCGGTATTTCTGGTTTTGCTGCTAGCCTCACACCCAAGCCCAATTAGCCCATCTCACCCAAGCCCAATCCAAAAAATAATTAAAACATTTAAAATACATGTCACAAATTAAATTAAATTAAAATTAAAATGAAATTAAAATTAAAACCAATTAAATTGAATTAAAAAAAATTAAATTTAAAAATAAATCAAATCTAAATACCAAAATTAAATAATTCTTTTCCTTAATAAATTCCTAATCTAAATATATCCCTACCTAAATTAAACTAAATCATATCCAATTTAAAAATCACCTACCAATTTAATATAATTCCCACCAAAAAATAAATATCCTTGCCTAAACTATTTAAATCAAATACCACACATGCATCAATAATTGATTTTGTTTCCTTTCAAAAACCATGCAAACCATAATTCATTCCCTCATTCTATAAAAAATACACATAATTGCAACCCTAAGCCTCATCTCTCACGGCAAAAAGCCAACAAAAACAGAAAAATAAAAAACCCTAATCGGCTCTCTCCCCTAACTCATTCTTTATCCCTCAACCGGCCAGTAAAACCCTAAAGAAGACACGCACAGCCTTGGTCTCAAACACCACTCTCGCCACTGCCCACTGACCAAGCCACCTTCAAAGCCAAACTCTCAACGCAAGCCATAGCCCTCACGCTTGCCCCCTTTCAACGCCACCATTAACCTTCAAACGTAAGCCACTTTAACGTAAGCCACTAGTCCACTCAACGTCATCTGCCCCTTTTACCTCACGCCCACAAACAGCTACACAACAGCCCTTTAACGCAAGCCACATGCCCTCACAAACCTGCCCCCTTTTACCCACGCCACAGACCTGTATTCCCCATACAGCCTCACGTTGTTAGCCAATTCACGCCTCACGCAAACCGCCAAAATTGCCGCACACTGTACCCAGTCCAGCCGCATATTTCACCCAAAATTACATGCAAATAAGCCCCTTCAACAGTCAGTAAAAATCCCATAAATTGTCCCCTAAGTCACCGTGATAACCCTTCCAAAACTGCCCAAAACAATGAGCAAACAACCCCAAAAAATAGCCAAAACAGTCTCTTATTTCCCATAAAACAGTGACTAAAAAACAGCAGTAAAACAACAGCAAAACGAGAGTCAAAACAGTAGCTTGAGCAGCGAAACAGCGAAGAAAGACGTAGACCAGTGAACCAGAAAAGTTGCGGAGTGATAGCCCTTCCGACGGACTTGTAACGCGCTTCCGAAAGTCGACATAAAAGGTTAGACCTGAGGGTATTTTTCACATCCATTTTCATTCATATTTTTATTGTTTATTGAGTCTCATTCACATGATTATTATGGAGTGATGCATGTTGTGGCCCTTGAGTAAAACGGAAAATGTGTCGCCTCTTGTGGTATATAGGATGGAAACCCGAACATAAATTTCATAGCCGATTCCGAATGGACGGTAGTATGATCTGTACTCGGGATACAACTCCACGTACCACTTAAGCAAACGGCGCGTATTTTGTTTTATGTTGTTTTGATTTGTTTATTACCCGCTATTTAAATTCTGCATGTCATTTGTTTGAGTAATGATGAGGTACAACGCATGGGCTTAGTAAGTGCGATTAAAGGTCCTCTATTTTGAGAGGTTAAAATCCTTTACCACGATGCTTTGCCGCGCCGGATGATGTATATTCGGTTGAATGTGAGATGTGTTCAATCGGGTCTACGAAGTCCGATATTGTTGTCTTTAATTCTTATATGCATTGTGTTATTAGCGCATGGGCTTAGTAAGTGCGATTAAAGGTCCTCTATTTTGAGAGGTTAAAATCCTTTACCACGATGATTTGCCACGCCGGATGATGTATATTCGATTGGATGTGAGATATGTTCCATCGGATACACGAAGTCCGACATCATTGTCTTTACTTTTTATATATGCATTGTGTTATTTGCGCATGGGCTTAGTAAGTAGGATTAAAGGTCCTCTAAGTTAAGAGGTTAAAAGCCTTTACCACGATGATTTGCCGCGCCGGATAATGTATATTCGATTGGATGTAAGATGTGTTCAATCGGGTGTACGAAGTCCGATATTGTTATCTTTATTTTTATATGCATTATGATGTGATGCGCATGGGCTTAGTAAATTGGATTAAAGGTCCTCCATTTCGAGGGGTTAAAGAACCTTTACCACGATACTTCGCCGCGCCTTCTATTTTGTTATCTGCTTTTCTTTGTATGTCATCTTCTTGCATAATCATGCATCATGTTGCATTGTGCATGGGCTTAGTAAGTCGGATTAAAGGTCCTCCATTTCGAGGGGTTAAAGATCCTTTACCACGATGCTTCGCCGCGCCTTTTAGCCCGTTATTATTTATTAGGTGTCATCTATTCATCCGTTCATGTATGTGTCATGTTGTTTACTGTATTTTGGAGGTCACTGCTGTAACCCCGTTCGAACGCATTTCAGAACGCCGCACGAACGCATGTTTTCTGTCTCAGTTCGTTCGAACGCGTTTACGAACGCTACTCGAACGCGAACCTTCTGTTTACCGTTCGAACGCGGCTACGAACGCCCACGGTAAACAAGCCCTCTTTCATCACATCTCATGCATGGTTACTCATTTTGTCATTTGCCTATTTGATTGTTCATGTTCTCGTTTAGCCATTTATTGTGTGCACAAGATTACATGTTCGTTCCCATGATGTATGTTTACACTGTAGTCATCTACTTATGCTTTCGCATTCATCCATTCAACATGTTCATGAAGTTATATGCTCGCCGTTATTCCGATTTGCTTTCATGCGTGATTGTACAATTATTATCTACTGGCATGCCTATGATGGAATGTAATGTGCTTATAACATTGTATGCTAGCCATATTTATCTTTATGCATGCAAATTCGGACATAGATTATATGCAAATAGGTTGTATGCAAACTTAAAAATGTGTTACATGTGAACTTAGATGAACCTTTGATTTATGCATGCGAACTTGGAAATAGATTATCCTTGGAAATATGTTGCTTAGGCTTGGTTAGATTATTGCACAAATCATTTTATTACAAGTGGCATAAGTAGTGGACCACTCCGAACCCAACGGTTTGAGGTCTTCCCTTGCGAGGGGTGAGTGCGACCTTAAATCTCATTTTCCCGGTTCACACCGGGTGGCGACTCCTTTATTCTTCGGTTTTGTCCCCCGCGGGCTACTCTTTACTCCCAACTAGGCCGCGAGCCTAGAACAGCACGCGTCGCCCAGTTTCTGTGTTCCCACACACGAGTAATATCTAGTATATATATATGTTAAACTTTTTTAAACCTCTCTATCACGCTACGTGGTAACTCACTATTAAATTCTATTAAATTAATAAATCTATTAAATCTATTAAATAATAAATATATTACTATAAGAAACATATTACTACAAGAATACATTAAATTACAAAATTAAAATATCTTTAAAATTAATTTTATTACTAAAAATTAAAATAAGAAATATATTATAAAATAAAAACATAATATTTTATTAAAGAAAGAAACCTATTAATTTAATAAATGACATATAATCTCTAAAATAATTTTATTATTATTAAATAAAATTAGATATTTTTAAGTCTCTCTATCATGCCACGTGATGACTCACTAATGTAGGCATTGCATTTTTGCGTGTAAAACCCGATGATGAGTCTCAGTTGGAGGCACTACCTTTTAAGTCACGGAAGCCGCGGGAAACGGACGTCGGAAGGGGAAATTCAGGATGAGTATGCTATCAAGGTCGTCACGTGTTCACTGTTTCCGTTCGTGCTGCATTCTTAAACGCGTTCGAACGTCAGGCAGATTGCGGGCGTTCGTGTCGCGTTCGAATTGGTGTTCGAACGGTATCGATATTTCTGGTTTTGCTGTTAGCCTCATGACCCAAGCCCAAGCCCACTTAAAACACACCCAAATTAAATTAAATATTCAGTTAAATATTAATTAGATAATGTAATTAAATAAAATAATTAATTAAGTCATATACCAAATTAAATAAAACAAATAAAATCTAAATAATCACCTACCAAAATAATAAAAATACTTACACAAATTAAAGAAATTGCATGCCTAATAAAGATAAATCAAATATATTATTCCAAACTTAACAAATGTTATGCCTAATTAAATCAATCCTAACCAATTAAAAAATATTGTATTCCTAAACCAACACAAATTAGATATTCAACTTCCTAATTTAAAATATTTTGTCCCCCCTCAATCTTGTGTATACCATTCTTGAAAAGCCTAAATTAGAAACCAAGATCCATTCCTTGTGAGACAAGGACAAACCCTAGTCATCTTCTATATAAACATGCACTAACCTAACCACCCCTGGTGTCCACTCTCTCTAGCCCACGCCCAAGATCTCATTCACTTCACCTTCACGGCAGAAACAAAAAATAATAGAAACCATAAACACTCTATCCCCTCTCTCTCGGCAGAACCCTCACAAAAAACCAGAAAAAGATAACCTCTGCTAGCTCTTTCTCTCTCACACGAAATACAAAGAGAATAAACCCTAATCACCTTATTCCTTCTCCTTTAAAACACGTCCCAGGCCCCACCAACACTCCCGCTCCACGCCAACATCGCCCTCATCGAACCAGCCTGCCTGCACCTTCCACGCACCATCAGCCACAACCCCACGTGAAGCCCACCATCAACGCCACAAGCTCTTACACTTTCAACACGCATAGCCTTACACAGTTAACACACACGCCCCCTACCAACTGAGACACGTTTAACACTAGCCACATATCCCACGCATCATCTGCCCATTCAATCAACCACATGCCCCTCAAATCTGCCTCACGCCACACGTAGCAACAGCCTTCAAACGATCACGCCCTAAGCCACAAATGCACGAACATAGCCAGCCTTCACCACTAACATTGCACCTATAAACTGTAGACCAAAAATACCCCTGAAACTGTAGGGGTTGGTGCTCAGAGCGCCAATTCCCGGTTGTATTTTGTTAAATACTTCTGTAAAACATTATTATTAGTAATAATATATGCAGTTTCTATAATATAATCTTATCTTTTATATGGTAAAGACGTAATGACCCGAGAATGATTAGTCATGATACAGTTGCAAAAGCGTCGCAACGGACATTGAGAAGTATCATGACGTTGTCATTCTCAGACAGTTCCTGGTCAAGGTTTACACTACTTGGTCAGTATAGTAAACCCGTTGAGACCGGTACATGTCGTATACTGGAATATATGATTCCAATGGTTTCTCAATGAACCATTAGTCTTTGAGACTAGTATAGACGTGTAGGTGTTTATAGCGGATAAACACTGAACGACTCACCGAAGATTCTTAATGGATGGTACACCAGCGTCAATAAGAATCTTCTTGGGTTGAGTAGCACTTGTGATTCTTAGACTTGAGATGCCATTGTGGGCACATGAGACATCTTCTACACTTAGACGGCAGTCACGTCACCGATCTATTTAGATCAGACCTCCGCCTGTTCGTTGGGTGTAGATAGATCCTCAGGGTGTCCTATGTGTATCAAGATAGGATCCGTCAGTTCTGTGTACCAGAGCATAGGTAGTCCATATGATTAGCAATCAGATAAAACCATGGGCCCGTGGTAAGTTTAGAAGCTAGTTCTAAACATTCTTTTTGAGATTGCTAATAGAATAGTCGACTGGATAGTCCCGATAGAGATTTGACGTTTACATCTATATCTCTGGGATTTATCCGGATACCTGTGACGGAGGAATTATACATTTGCGATGACCTCGACCTGTATGGTTCAGCGAGATTATCCGTGATCGTCATAATCTACGGGTGGATAGATTATGGACACGAAATTTGATTTCGTGACGGATATACCTGAACCTAGAGAGTCTCAATAATGAAACATACTCGTTGAGCACTAGAGCAACATAAATAAATAATATTGATTATTTATAAAGTCGTTTAATGGTTAAACGCAAGATACATGCTAAAGACACTAGATAGTCATTTACTTAATTATTGTGTATTTACATTTAATACTTGATTAATTTAAATACACATTAATTAATAGTCAAAATGAGTTATTTGACTTATTTCCTAAATGAATATATGTTTTTAATATTTAATGTAAATATTATACATATATTAATATATTTGTATTTGATTAATTAATTAATTATTTAATTGTTAAATGATTAAATTAATTAAAATATAAATATCTTATGTTAGGATAATTAAAGTAAATGACATTAGTTGCAATTGTTGACCAAAATAAATATCTAATAAAGGTTATAAGAGATATTTATGCAAGTTGATTTACTAATAATGCAAATGAAATTGAAATTACAATTTTGGTGAATTTGGTATGCTAATTTCGGCCATAGTGCAAAAGTTGCACATATAAATTGTTTTTTCATTTTTCATTTCATTAACCTAATACACTTTATCAAAAGCAAAATTCCATTGAAGAAAGGCAAAGAAAGAAAGTGAAGAAGAAAAGAAAAACCTAAAGAAAAGCTTGGATTTTGTAAGTTTCTTAAACTTACTATTAGAAAGGAATTTGTTCCTTATGATCTAGGCTACCTCTCATGAGTTTCTTAAGTTATTCTTTTCTTTATTTCTTGTGGTTTTTGATGATGGAAATTTGTTTAAAAGTGTTGAGCATGTATGATGAACAAAGAGTGTAACTAGTGTAGTTATATGTATTCTTTTAAGGTTTATGAAACCATGTTGCTATTCTAGAGTTGTTGACCCACTCTTAAATGACCTAGATTTGATCTTGAGTTGTTTCATTGTGTTGAGACTTGAATTGGATGTAAGAATGATGATTGAAGTAATTGATTTGGTGTATTAAGTCCAATTTGTCCAATTTGTTGAAATTGAGAAATTAGGGTTTATAACCAATTCCGAATTTGGGGGTTTTGAGATATGTTGAGCATTTGGGTGTGTATATGATGCATGCAAAGTTTCATGTTGATTGGATTTCATTTAGATGAGTTTTGAGACATGAAATGACCAAATGGTCATTAAGCCCTCCAAATGAGGCTCACGGCATTTGGATGCCAATTTGGGGATTTTGTATCTTTTGGTGTTTTGATGTTTTGAGCATGATAAATTCATCCTAGAAATGATTTAGAATCATTCAAAATTGATTGGATCAATTTCGGATTAAAACGGACAAAATACCATATAAGGGTAATTTGGTAATTTCACTTGAATTTGATTCAATTGAAATTTTATTTCATTTTTGATTATTGGGATATTAAATAAATATGTTTATTTAATTATTCCGAGAAAAAGTTTTGAAATCTGAAAATCGAATTTTCACCGCTTCCGCTGCGTTACCGGATTCACCCCCTAAATAACCCCTTCAGAAACAGTCCCCGAACTACCCTCAAAACTATCCTGAAACTGCACCCAAAACTACCCTAAAGCAGTCCCCGAAAATACCCCAAAACAGTCCCAAAATCGAGCCAAAACAGTCCCCTATACACCTGAAACAGTGACCAATAATACGGCAGCGAAACCGCGAGGAAACAGCAGCAAAACGGAGTCAAAACAGTAGCTTGAGCAGCGAAACAGCGAGGTAAAACGCAAACCAGTGAACCAGAAAAGTTACGGTGTGATAGCCCTTCCGACGGCCGTGAAACGCGAGTTCGAAAGACGACGTAAAAGGTTAGACCTGAGGGTATTTTCCACATTCGTTTTCTGTTTTATTTTTATTATTTATTGAGTATTGCTTGCATGATTGTTATGTTGGAATGCATGTTGTGGCCCTTGAGTAGATAAATATGCATGGATTATGAGATATTGCATGTTGTGGCTTTGGAATAAAATGAAAGATGTGTCAACTCTCGCGGTATATCGGATGGAAACCCGGACATAAATTTCATAGCCGATTCCGAATGGACGGTAGTATGATCTGTACTCGGGATACAACTCCACGTACCGCTTGAGTAAACGACATTTTCTTTTGTTTTATATTGCTTTGATTTATTTATTTTTCGTCATTTGAATTCTGCATGTTATTTGTATGCATGAGGCAATCGAGCGCATGGGCTTAGTAAGTGCAATGAAAGATCCCCTATGGGGAGGGGTTAAAGCCCTTTACCACGATGCTTTGCCGCGCCGGTTGATGTGTGTTCGGTTGAATGCAAGATACTTTCAATCGGGCATACTAAGTTTGATATTATTGTTTTTAATGCTTTGTATGCATGATTCAATCGAGCGCATGGGCTTAGTAAGTGCAATGAAAGATCCCCTATGGGGAGGGGTTAAAGCCCTTTGCCGCGCCGGTTGATGTGTGTTCGGTTGAATGCAAGATACGTTCAATCGGGCATACTAAGTTTGATATTATTGTTTTTAATGCTTTGTATGTATGATTCAATCGAGCGCATGGGCTTAGTAAGTGCAATGAAAGATCCCCTATGGGGAGGGGTTAAAGCCCTTGACCACGATGCTTTGCCGCGCCGGTTGATGTGTGTTCGGTTGGATGCAAAATACGTTCAATCGGGCATACTAAGTTTGATATTATTATTTTTAATTCTTTGTATGCATGATTCAATCGAGCGCATGGGCTTAGTAAGTGCAATGAAAGATCCCCTATGGGGAGGGGTTAAAGCCCTTGACCACGATGCTTTGCCGCGCCGGTTGATGTGTGTTCGGTTGGATGCAAAATACGTTCAATCAGGCATACTAAGTTTGATATTATTATTTTTAATTCTTTGTATGCATGATTCAATCGAGCGCATGGGCTTAGTAAGTGCAATGAAAGATCCCCTATGGGGAGGGGTTAAAGCCCTTTACCACGATGCTTTGCCGCGCCGGTTGATGTGTGTTTGGTTGAATGCAAGATACGTTCAATCGGACATACTGAACTCGACATTATTGTCTTTATTCTTTATGTTGCAAGCATTAGGTATGGTTCCGTTCGAACGCGTTCTAGAACGCTACACGAACGCGAACCTTCTGTTTACCGTTCGAACACGTTCTCGAACGCTACGCGAATGCGCACACACTTTCTTAGTCTTATCACGCATCAGGTCTGGTTCCGTTCGAACGCGTTCTCGAACGCTACACGAACGCGAACCTTCTATTTATCGTTCGAACGCGTTCTCGAACGCTACGCGAATGCGCACCCGCTGAACTGAGTCTCTTTCCATCAGATTTCATGCATAGTTTTCCTAGTAGCTATCCCTACGTTTGATGAACCTGATTGCCCCTCTGTATTACGCAAGATCATGTTGTGTCATTCATCTGTATTCCCCACATGTACGAGTACAATGTGTTTAACATATTACAATTCATATACCTATGTCATGATAACATTTGAGTATTATTTCTTGTAGTATATCGGATGGAAACCCAGACATAAATTCCGTAGCCGATTCCGAATGGACGGTAGTACGGTCTGTACTTGGGATACAATTCCACGTTGTAGGCATTGTATTTTTGCATGTGAAACCCGATGATGAGTCTCATTTGGAGGCACTACCTTTTGAGTCACGGAAGCCGCGGGAAACAGATATCGGAAGGGGAAATTCAGAATAAACAAGGTTCACTGTTTTCGTTCGTGCTGCGTTCGTGTATGCGTTCGAACGGCAAACAGATTGCGGGCGTTCGTGTCCCGTTCGAGGAACCGTTCGAACGGTGTCGGTAATTCTGGTTTTGCTGCTAGCCTCAACCCAATCCCAATTAGCCCACCAAGCCCATAAGACACATCCTAATTAAATCAAATATTAATTAAATTAAAAGTCAATTAAATAAAATATTTAAACCATTTACCTAATACCAATCAAATATAATCATACCAAGTTAAAATCAATCAACCAATATATTATTCCCAAACTTAAAATATTGTATGCCTAATCAACATAACTAAATATTCACCTTCCCTATCTAGCCAAGATTTGTCCCCCCTCAATCTAATCCTTTCCTTATCCAACACCAAATCAAATCCCTCTTTAATTAGCCAAATCCCTTTCCTTGTTAAGCCTAGCCCTTCTCTATATAAACAACCCTTCACCAACCTTCCCAACCCTAGCTAGCTCATACACAACACACATGAAAATTACAGGAAGAACACACCCAAAAACAGTAAGCAAAAAATACAGAGGAAACGGCAGCGAAACCACAAGGAAACAGCAGCAAAACGGACTCGAAACAGTAGCTTGAGCGGCAAAACAGCGAAGGAAAAGGCAAACCAGTGAACCAGAAAAGTTGCGGAGCTTTACCCCTTCCGATCTTCGCGAAACGCGAGTCCGAGAGACGGCTTAAAAGGTTAGACCTGAGGGTACTTTTCACACTCATCTTTATTTGATTTTTGTTATTTATTTTGATCGTATTTTACTTATTTGATCTCGTTTGTGTATGATGTGTGTTGTGGGTATTGGATGAATGAGAGATGTGTCAACTCTCGCTGTATATCGGATGGAAACCCGGACATAAATTTCATAGCCGATTCCGAATGGACGGTAATATGATCTGTACTCGGGACACAACTCCACGTACCGCTTGAGTAAACAGCACCCTCTTTTGTTTTGTGTTGCTTTTTGTTTATTTTTCGTCACTTGAATTCTGTATGTTGTTTACTTATGCATGATTCAATCGAGCGCATGGGCTTAGTAAGTGGAATGAAAGATCCCCTATGGGGAGGGGTTAAAGCCCTTTTACCACGATGCTTTGCCGCGCCGGTTGATGTGTGTTCGGTTGGATGCAAGATACGTTCAATCGGGCATACTTAGTTTGATATTATTGTCTTTATCTTTTTATGCATGGTTCAATTAAGCGCATGGGCTTAGTGAGTTAGTCCAAAGGTCCTCTATTTGAGAGACGAAGAGCCTAAAAGGCCACCTTTGCGACATTACTTCACCGCGCTGGACGAAGTGTGTTTGGGTTGAATGTACGTTCAATTGGGCATACGAAGTCCTACACTTTTATTGTCTTTATTTCATGTGTTGTGATGTGACGCGCATGGGTTTAGTATGTTGGTCTAAAGGTCCTCTCTTTGAGAGACCAAGAGCCCCAAAAGGCCACCTTTACGGCAGTACTTCGCCGCGCCCCTTTATTTTGTTGTTTATGTATTGTGTCCCATTTGATGCATCAGGTCTGTTCCCGTTCGAACGCGTTTACGAACGCAACTCGAACGCGCATGCATTTTGCCTTATCATGCATCAGGTCTCATTTCCGTTCGAACGCGTTCACGAACGCCATACGAACGTGAGCATTCTGTTTCATTTCTGTTCGAACGCGTTAACAAACGCCATACGAACGTGAGCATTCTGTTTCATTTCCATTCGAACGCGTTATCAAACGCCACACGAACGCGAACCTTCTGTTTACCGTTCGAACGCGTTTACGAACGCTACACGAACGCACACACACTGAACTGAGTCTGTCTTATCATATTCATGCATAATTGCCTCTTGGTTGATCTTTCTTGTATTATGTAGCCAATCATATTATTTGTATTCCTGCATTTATCCATTCTATGTGTTCTTGGGATGATATTCAAGCATGATTAGGCTGTTAGCATGTTATTTGGTTAATAGGTTCATGAGATAGTACTCAAGCAAGATTAGGTTGTTCTTAGTTTTCCATATCATATGATCGAGAAATGTTCATGAGATTGCCATGTGATTTTGCATGTTGTGATGACTAATTCCCTGCATGTAGAGTTAGAAGCATGATACTCTTGGAAATAAGTGTTACTTAGGCCTGATTAAATTATTACACAAATCCTTTCATTACAAGTGACATAAGTAAGAGACCATTCCGAACCCAACGGTTTGAGGTCTTCCCTTACGAGGGGTGAGTGCGGCCTTAAATCACATTTTCCCGGTTCACACCGGGTGGCGACTCCATTATTCTCCGGTTTAGTCCTCCGTGGCTACTCCGTACTCCCGACCGGGCCGCGAGCCTGAGACAGCATGCGTCGCCCAATTCCTGTGTTCCCACACACGTACCACTTGGGAATGTGCTCACATGTATGCTTGTGTGGTTAGTATGTGTGCTTGTGTTTTCGTGAATCTAATATGCCAATGAAGTTGTATGTTCGTTGCTACTTTGTTGTATTTTCTAGCATGCAATCTTAGATGTGAAATATATGTAAATTTATGTGTAAGTTTTATTTTGTACATGTGAATTTAGAAGCCTGATACTCTTGGAAATAAGTGTTACTTAAGCTTGATTGAATTATTACATAAATCTTTTTATTACAAGTGACATAAGTAAGGGACCATTCCGAACCCAACGGTTTGAGGTCTTCCCTTGCGAGTGGTGAGTGCGGCCTTAAATCTCATTTTCCCGGTTCACACCGGGTGGCGACTCCATCATTCTCCAGTTTAGTCCCCCGTGGCTACTCCGTACTCCCGACCGGGCTGCGAGCCCGGGACAGCATGCGTCGCCCTAGATCCTGTGTCCCCAAAATTAATATATTCTATTAAATTATAATTAAATTAATAAATCTATTAAACAAGAAACATATTACAATAAAAATACATTAAATTGTAAAATTAAAATATCTCTCTGTTTGCGCAATTTTTATGCGTGAAGAAAGAAGAGCGTGTAAGGTTCAAACCTCCTGAGACAATGTCCCAGCAATGAGTGTTTGATTAAGTGAATAAGCCTCAAGGGGCGCAAGCACACAAGTTACAGTCCTAAGATTACAATCTAAGAAATGAAAAATAAAAATATGCTCATTTGAGTCTTCATTTTTTCGGGGGCTTTTCTCTTGGCATAAATAAGCTTTTATAGTGAAGTTTGTCAACCGTTTTAGGCGATTCCAGTATCTCCCTGCAGTTGCTGGGTCGTGCCTGTAACCGCTGAGCTGTGCGTCTCAACTGCTTGGTTGTGGAGGAAAACTGTCCAACTGCCATGATCGTGGGGGTAACCGTATCATGGGTTTTCGTCCTAAATGTAACTGCATCATGGGCTTTCGTCCTAACCGCTGGTCCGATCACCCCACGCTCTTTGTCACCCTTTGGTCCATCACCTCGCTCTTTCTTTGGTCTCAGGGCGATTTTGTCTTACGGTGGAGATTTTCGTCTGTTAACAATTGTCCCCCAAATTTACCTTGATGGCACTGGACGTGAAGATCGAGGTGAATTTTTTAGTTTCCATCCCGATTCGTTCGTCCTCCTTTCAGGGAAGACCACTACGCCAACCAGACGTTCCTTTTCGTCCTCAGTTAGCCTGTTTTGGTCGACCGGCCCATTATTCAGCTAATCCCTCAGTCCAGAGAGTCCGATGAGCGAATTCTCGGTCGGAAAAGGCGAAACGGTGTATGTATTGGAGTGATAAAAACTTGTATGATCACCCGTGTCCGCCTTCGGCCGGCCCTTCATTCGGCCAAATCACAGTCTATAGAATCCGAGGTCCCAAGTAAGCACCATGCTCCGTGTAGAGAAGCTCAGACAAGCTGTTGTTAACGAGCTTAACCCATTCACAACTCGGGAGGTGCAATACCTTCCACACAGAGGACCTCGGACAATTTGTCGCTAACGGACGCAGCCTATCCACAACCTTACATTTCATTTCACACCTTACGCCGTGTGGATGGCCGTTAGCGAGTCTTCTTACATTCCATTTCACACCTTACTAAAGAGAAGCTCCCATCTCTGGCGGCCTACGTTTCATGCAGAGCTTTTCCTTTTCCCAACTCTGCTCTGCCTCTTCTGATCTTTTCTTTCTCATTTTCGGGACTCTGTTTGACTATGGAGAGTTTGGTTAGTAAGGTTGTCCTTTAAATAGGTGGTGAAGAGACCTTGGTATTGTTGTCACGTGAAGGGTTTTTTCACGTGCTGTCTGATCGATTGGGAGGGCTCCCTGCCCAAAGTCTGGTCCTATGTCAGAGTAAACCTGTGGCCTGACGGTCTTGTCATATCAATCTTTGCGTTAATAATGGAGAAGGCTTGGACGACGTCTTTGGAAAGTGTAGTGTTGACACCTGTTCTTGGCGGATTCTGAAGACCGATGTAAGATTCTGAGGCTTGGCCGATCTGTTGGAGGCCGAAGTAGCGAGGTCGAGCGAAGTAGATTCGGGGTTAGATTCTTCGCCCTAAAGTTTGTCGGGCCGTCCTTTAGAGTTCTACGTAAACCCATCATATCTGCAATAAATGTGCGGCCCTTTCCAACACGCTTCATCATGAGGCCCATTTAAGAGCCGTTTTTATGTCACTTCCGTGTTTCCTTCCGTCGCACGTCACTTGTGCAACGAGTTGCATTCGAACACCTGTCTAGGGCAACTCTCTATTCTTTTCAATTTTCCCGCTGCTCTTACTCCTCGACGATTCATGTTGCGACAGCTGTTCCAGGTTAAACCCTTCGTCTATTCATAAGGCTTCATCTCCCTCTGTCTTTCGCTATACCCTTAAATTTTCTGCAAACTCGCTTGTTCTGCTTTCTTGATCTTTTGTCATCAATGGCTTCTTCTTCTTCTTTTCCCAAAACTAACGACTCAACTTTCGCTGATTATAAGTTGGCATTAGAAGATTCTTCTGTGGGCGTGTTTGGTCTTCACACTCTCGATGAGGATTTTGGTCAATGCGCTCTTGGCCCTATCTTCACTGACGATAAAGCTATCGCAACGGCCCCGTTGGCTCAACAATTTCCCTCTTCTTCAAGCCCTCAGTTTTCTGAACCACTCAACATTTCTGTCCTTGCTCAGTCCAGTCCAATTCGCACCTGGCCCAAACCCGATACAGCTTTTGAAGCCTGGTATCAACGTATGTTGTTACATGCGGATACCCGTGCCTTTTTAGACAAGCATCATCTTCTTTCTCTCATTGAGCTTACCTTGTCCCTGCCAGCTTTTGATCGCAGCTTGTTTCTCATTTCCTTACTCTTTTGGTCTTCCGAGTACAATGTATTCATTTTCCCGGTCGGGACCTTTACTATCACCCTCCGTGATGTTGGTGCGCTTACTGGTCTGACCCATCTCGGAGCGACCATTTCGGCCTCCATAAACTTTCATTTTCCCCCTCCTTCAATGGGTTCTTCCTCCTTTTCGTCATACTCTTCTCTTCTTCGTACATATTCGAAAATGGCTGGTACGGTTTCAATGCTAGAACGTACAGCCTTCCTTCATTAATGGCTGTGCAAATATATCGTTTGTACACCCAACCAAAAGCCTGTAGTGGGCTACCTCCCCATTTTTTCTGATCTCGCCTATGGCCGTCATTTAGACTTGGCCTCTTTTCTTCTTGCCGTCATGTATCGGGGGTTGGCTGTCCTCCAAAAAAAACTTCGGTCGGGGTTATCACCCATTGCTTCTGGTCTCTTGTGGATCGTCCAACTTTGGTTGAGAGCTTACTTTCCCATTTTTGGTACAATTGATTCGAATCACTCTTACTCTTGTGCCAGCCTTCTCTTCGCTCAGCTTAGGCCGTCTTCTTTCCTTCCTCGTGCTACCTTTGATTATTTTTATACTCTTCCTCGGGTTCCTTCTTTTTTCCCTTTTACTGTGTCGAACAGTCCATCTTTCGACCATGACCTTCCTCTTTCGGAAGAGGATGAATCATGTCTTCGCATATGGCGCAAGTTTTTATGCAGCCGCGACCTGGTTCATGACATCTTGACTGGGGCCAATGGCAAAGCTGGAGTGGAGGCATATTCGCCCAACTTCGTCGCCCGTCAATTTGGCCTCGTCCAAGGGTGGCCTCTTACCTTCTTTCATTCGTATTCTGCGTCGTCAGACCGTTTTAAGGTCTTTTCTGTTTCTGATGTTGAGGACTCCTTGGTGGAGACTCGCTCTTTACTGTATTCTTTCGTCATATCTCCTTTTGCTCTTTGTACATCTGTTCATCTTTACTTTGACTGTTTCTGGCCATCGACCCATGGACGATATTTTTCTTTGCCTCCCGCGAGAGTGTTTTCTTTTATTCCTTTGTCCCCCAAATCTCCTGAGCTGTCGGGGTCGAAGAAGGCAGCTGAAGCGTCTAAGCCCAAGAGCATAAAGCTTGCTAAAAGGAAGCAGCCTTCTCCCAGCCGAAGTTCTGATTCTGACGTTTCGCTCGTCTGTCGCTCTAAGGTATGAGCTTGAGACCTGCTTTCTTTTGCATTCATACAGGTTT
>SKCR01030909.1:0-31287 GCA_019454045.1 Zanthoxylum bungeanum
CTCTGGGAGAATGCTAGACTTCATACAGTCTCTTGGATGGAGCAGTATTGTAAGGGTTCGTTATGTCACTTGATTGTTCGGCTCTTTTGCAGCTGTTATCTACATTATTTGGAGAGAAGGGAATGCTAGACTTTATGGTGAGCCTCTTCGGTCCCCCAGTGTGCTTCAGAGGGATATTATATTTACTGTGCGGACTCGTACTAGTTTATTAAAGAACGTGAAATCATCTTATGAAAATAGACGGCTTCATCATTCTTGACATTTGTCCGATGACATTTTCTGAATTTCCTTTGTTTATTTTACTGTTTGCCAGTTTGACTCTAGTTGTTTAGCTTGGAGGGTCTTTCATCTTTAGTTTGTTCTCTTTAGTTTATTCTCTTTAGAATATGCCATGTGTTTTTATTGTAGTTTTCTTTATTTAATCTACTTACCTTATAAAAAAAATCCCAAGAAGAAAATGCTGAAGCAAGGAATAAATCGAATGTAGATGATATTTATTTTGTTATTTTATAAATAATGAAAGTGGCCAGGCCATAGCCTAATCAACTAGGATTGGGCTTGGTTGTTTGGCCCAGTGTTGACAGAATGGGATCAGTGGATTAGCTGAGCCTGAGAATCAAATCAAACATTTTTTAATAAACCGTTATTGTTGTTCAATTTATATCGAATATTCGAATCCTACGCCAAGGCCACGCAATTTAGTTACAAGCTATTGGTCTATGTAATGCTTATTTGCTATAGAGAAGCTTTTCAGAATTAAGTAATCAAATTGTTTGATTCTATCATATTGTAGAGAATAGATAAGTATTAGTGGCAACATATTTATTATTAAGATAGTTTAAATTAGCGATAAATGTACTGCTTAATTCATCTGATTTTAAAATATTTTAAAAGTCGATTTATCCGCCATCGTGCTTCCACCGCAGTTCCCCCAACATGAGAGATCTAAAACAAAATGAAATATTGCGTTAGCCAGGATATGCTATTGTTTATAGGCATTTTTTTAACATTCATAATCCATTTTTTGGCCTATTTAGGAGCCCTTAAATAGGCTCTCTTTGAATTATGAGTGGATCTATATTCTCGGTCTCATCTCTGAAATGGATCTCACCTAATAACTCACACCCAGACTATCTCCAATTTTGAGATCTCATACCTATTTTATTGGTTCATAATTTCCAATGGAGAATGAGCAAGTGAACAACCATTCCCTTACTTCATTAATATTTTGTAGGAGAATAACCATTAGCATTCTCCATTCATTCACCTTTATTTTCCACGATCCATTATTCATTTAAATATAAGAATGACAAAACTCGCAGGTAGAGAATCATACCCAAATATGTAAAGTCCAATTTTGTAACATCCCCAGTACCGGAATGGTACCGGCAAGCAACAGATCCCACTGTCGCCTAAGCCTCTATCACATGTACTAGGACACTTGCTTTTTATCTCAATGCTATGCAATGTTTACTGAATCACTCATACAACTTGAATTCTTAAATAAACTTGAATGCAAGATTATGAAAACAAATACATGCATATATACATGACTAAGGGTAAATACAATGTGTATACACCAATAGCTCATGTCAATAATACAACAAAATGACGTCTCAGAGGACTACACTCTATATGAACATAGCTCTGGAACGATGGACCCAACGACTAGTGACTGCAGTGTAACACTTGTCCTCGAACTGGGTATCCAAAAACGGCGCATGGCTCACCGAAAGAAGTATCCTGCAAAAGAACTGGGAAGTGGTGGGGTGAGTCCAGAGGATCTCTGTGAGTGGAGCTACAAAATAAGAAATTGAATCAGAACATTATATGAAACCATTTATACTTAAAGCATTTCTGTAAACTTTCTTTGAAACTGAGTCTTTTCTTTTAAACTAAAATAATTTTTCTGAAAACTTTATGAAAAAGGTAGCTCTAGTGCTGTAGAAAAACTTGACGCATGGGGGCGTTACGTATTGCCGTCCTCACATACGCCTATCTGGATCAGAAGTGCAAATCCATGACTTTGGGGCGTTACTTATCGCCGTCCCCCAAAGCATGCCACTTCTGTCTATGAAAATGATGGTCTTGGGGCGTTACGTATCGTCGTCCCCCAAGCCAAAAACTAGAACTAGGGGTGCAGATATATGCTACCCTCCAAGTTCTGAAACTAGGGTCTAGGGGAGTTACGAATCGCTGTCCCCCTAGCCCTGAACTACGTGTGCACATGGTCTTATGTCCGTCAATTCCATAAGTGAGAGCTGAGGTGGGTTTTTCCCCCATGTCTCAAAAAACATAAAACTTATGCTTTTAAACTTTGAAACTTTCAAATCAGCTTTGAATAAAAAGTAACTGATAATTTAATACGGCTAACGCCATAAAAATTTTAAAAATAAGTCTGAAATGATAACAAGTGTATACAAATGAACTTTAAAAGAAAAAATATCCACTCACAAATTTGAATTCTGGCCAAGCTTCATTCACGTCGCTGGAGGTGAACGGGCTCCTGGTAAGTATCTATATGGGATACACGAGGTTAGAATCACAACTTATGAAATACGGTTCGAAAACAAATAAGTTCTCTCACTTAGTTGGATTACCCTCTTAGAACATTTCTAGTCCTCAAACGAAATGTAAAATAAAAATCCAGATTCTTGGTTACGCATCACATATTCTAAAAAAAATTTCTGGTTTCTGGGTGTTGCGACGCCAACCTCCTTCGCGTCGCGACGCGCACATGCGAATCATATGCACGTCTCTTCCTTGATCGCGTCGCGACACACGTAAGCTCGCGTCGCGACGCACATGTATTAAGTAGATACATCTCTCTACCTCGTATGCGTCGCGACGCAAGCTTGCGCGTCACGTCACGACGCGACATCGATTCCAGGGGCAAATTTCATTCTTGCATAGTTAATCCCCAAATCCATTTCATTTCCACACAACAACTACAAAACATCAATTATCATCATATAACACTCCCAAACATCTTACCACCACCAAAATTTATCATTCATTCTTATTCTTCAATTTAAGAAAACAAGAAATGAAGCATCCCACAATCATCAATCCCTTCACATACAATCATCCAAACTACATCCCCATCAATACAATAATATACCCCAATCATCTAATCATCAAAATTCAAATCATTAAAATTTGGGTCAAGAACCCTTACCTTAGTTCAATCTCTTTCTTCCTTAATAAATCACATTGCTCTCTTATTTTTTCTATTAGGGTTTAATTTGATGGATTCTACCCTTGATGAACTTTGATTCTTGCTAAGGAAATATAACTTGCTCTCTTTCTCTCCTCTCCCTCTACTCACGTTGGTGCCAAGAAAGAAATGAAGAAATGATTTCCTTTTTTTTTTTGTTTTGTCTTATCATTATTTCCATTACTTATTCAATTTTTAGAAAAGTGTAAGAGTTTCATTAATTACGCCTTGGGCTTCTTCTTCTTCTTCTTCTTTTCTTTTTAAATTTGTTGTTGGGCCCTAAAAAAATAAAGGAAGTTGGGCTAGAATTTAAGTATGTTATCATTGTCTCTAAGTCGATCCCGGAAATATTTACTAGTCCGGAAAAGAAAAACCCATGCATCTCTAATCGAACAAAATATTTGGGGTCGTTACAAATTCTCCCCACTTAAAATGATTCGTCCTCGAATCAAAATGTTTAAAGGATGAGGTGTGTACCTTCGCCGGTGAAGAGTTGGGGATATTGCTCTTTCATGGCATCTTCCGGTTCCCAAATAGCCTCTTGCTCCTTGTGGCGTTTCCAAACCACCTTGACTGAAGGAACCCATCGAGATCGTAGCTTTCTTATTTCTCTACCCACAACAGCTACCGGTTGTTCCGAGTAAGACAAATTTGGATGGATATCAACCATCTAAGGCTCCAACACATGAGATTCGTCTTGAAAATGCTTCCGTAGCATAGACACATGAAAAACTGGATGTATTCTGTCCATGTTGGGTGGAAGCGCCAATTCGCAAGCTTTTCCTCCAACTCTCCGAAGTATTTGGAATGACCCGATAAATCTAGGGCTAAGCTTACCCTTTTTGCCGAATCTCATGACTCCCTTAAAATGAGATACCTTCAAGAACACAAAATCCCCCGCCTGAAACTCCAAATCCTTCCTCTAATGGTCTGCATAACTTTTTTAACGACTCTGAGCCGTACTTAACCTCTCTCTGATTAGCTTTACTTTTTCCACAGCATCTTGTAGCAAATCAGGTCCTAAAAACTTATGCTCCCCGACTTCAAACCATCCAACTGGTGATCTGCACTTCCCCCCAAACAAAGCCTCGAATGGTACCATTTAAATGCTTGTTTGATAACTATAAAAGCGTCTCATTATACTGTAAATCCTTCTGATTCCACTGGCAATGCAAGAATAAGAGCAGTAGTCAATTGACGCTTGAGTTCCTGAAAACTCTTCTCACAAGCATCAGATCATTCAAACTTCACATTCTTCTGAGTTAGCCGCGTTATTGGGGCAGCTATTCTGGAGAAATTCTCTACGAATCTCCAATAATACCCCGTTAATCCCAAGAAACTACGAATCTCCGTCACGCTCTTAGGTCGATACCAATTCTGAATAGCTTCGATCTTCTGGAATCTACTCATATTCCTTCCTTAGACACCACATGGCCAAAAAATACCACGATTGTCAACCAAAACTCACACTTCGAGAACTTAACGTATAACTTTTGTTCTCTCAGTGTCTACAACACCTGGTGCAAATATTCTGCATGCTCCTGCTTACTACGCGAATAAACCATAATATCGTCAATGAAAACTATCACAAACCTGTCAAGAAAAGGTCTAAATACCATGTTTATCAAATCCATAAACGCTGCATGATCATTAGTAAAACCAAATGACATTACTAAAAACTCGTAATGCCCATATCTGGTTCGAAAAGCTATCTTTGGAACATTACTCTCCCTGATCTTCAATTGGTGGTAACCTGATCGCAAGTCAATTTTTGAAAAACAATGCGCTCCCTACAACTGATCAAATAGATCAACGATCCTTGGTAATGGATATTTGTTCTTGATTGTCACCTTATTCAACTGTCGATAATCTATGCATAGTCGCAGTGTCTCATCATTCTTCCTTACAAACAACACCGGAGCACCCCACATGGATACGCTGGGGCGAATGAAGCCCTTATCCAGCAAATCTGTAACTGCGCCTTCAGCTCTCTGAGTTATGCGGGGGCTATTCTGTATGGATGAATCGATATAGGATGGGTTACTGGTATAATGTCTATATAAAACTCAATCTCACTATCCCAAGGCAAACCTGGTAACTCAACTGGGAACACATCAGGGTACTCCCTCACCATCGGGATCTGTTCAAGACCTTTATTTTCGACTCTACTATCTGTTACATAAGTCAAGTAACCCATATTCTCCTTCTGGAGTAATTTGAATGCATGCATAACTGATATCAAATTGTGAGGCGCTACAGTTCTATCTCCGTGGTAGACTTTTATTGGTCTGTCATGAACATGTAGCGTAGCAGTTTTCTCCAGTCAATCGAGTACTGCATGGTGCTTAGCTAGCCAATCCATTCCCAGTATAACATCAAAGCTCAAAATACCCAACACCACTAAATCGACATAAGAAATGTATCCGTCAATGTCTATAGAACACTGCCTCATACCCTGAGTAACTTCTAAAAGGTCTCTTACTGGTGTAGCTATATTGATAGGTGAGTCTAAAGGCTCAACGTCCTTACCCATTTGAATGACAAAACACGATGCCACAAAAGAATGTGTAGCACCTGAATCAAATAATACCCTGACATGAACAGAATCAATTAGTAATGTACATGTGACCACCGTATTGGATGCCTGTGCCTCCTGGGGAGTGAGGGTATACACCCTACCCTGAGCTCTACTAAAGGAAACCTGAAATCGATCACCAACTGGTTGCCCCCTTCCACCAACTGTATGTCCTCTATTCACTGGCCTCTGCTCTCCTCCTACACTTCTGTTAGGCTGTGGATGGGGTGTAGATAGAACGACACTAAAAGTTGGCAACTATTTTGCTGGTACCGGGCAGTCTCTCTTCAAATGACCCATTTGTCCGTACCGATAACATCCTCTACTCCCAGACTTACAAGTCCCGGTATGAGCTCGCCATAAATAGGACATTGTGGTAGGGTTCGCCCAGGCTGGGCTACCAAGGGAGAAGAAACTGCCCGAGAAGGAACACTCTGAGTCGGCCTACGGTCCTGTCCCCTTTGAATTGGACCCATGTCTCTGCGTGCCGTAGGCGGAGCTGACATCTGTTGTTGTCTACTAAGGCCACTCTGCTGCGGCCTAGTCCTATTTTCTGACCTAGATTTCTTCCAAGACTCCCTCTCTGCTTGTCTCTCTTTAACCCGTGCTTCAAACCGCAAAGCAGCATCAAGTACTTGGGTATAGGTAGTGGTCTCTGTGAAATGAATGGAGCCGAAAAAATAATCCCGAAGCCTATTCACAAACCTCTTCACCTTCATCTCATATGTACTAATTAGATGTAGGGTAAAGCGAGAAAATCGTGTGAACCGTATGTCATACTCGGAAACTGTCATCTGCTCGCCCTGTACTACCTGTTCAAACTCACGGGTCCTGGCATCTCTGATACTGTGGCAAGAATCTGGACAAAAAGGCCGTACTAAACTCAGTCTATGTCAAAGGAGGAGCATTTCATCGCCGACCATCCCGGAAGGACATAAACCAAGTGTTGGTGACATCTTTCAACTGAAAACTGACTAACTCTACTGCCCTCTCCGCAGAACACCCCAAACTCGTGCATATCCTATCTGATTCTTCAATAAATCCACAAGGGTCTGGGGAGGTCTCCACTCCCGAGAACATGAGAGGGTGAAGCTTCTGGAAATCATGTAAAGATACTATTAACTCTTGTCGCTGCATGACCTGAACCGTTACTGGAGATGGCTCATTCGGCACCATAGAAGGTCTGACTCAGAATACAGTATGGTCTGGTACGTTTGGAGGGGTTACTGTTTGGTGAGCCATGAGTAATCCTATTAGTGGTGGTGGAATATGAGCGGTAGGTTCTACAGCTCTCGGCTCTGGGTCTGGTGGCTGTGACTGACGAGTAATTAACTAAGCTAAAGCTTCTACTGACTGCTGAATCTGTTGTAAACCCGCAACTACTGGGTCATTGGGCTGAACCACTGGTGCAACTCTACCTTCCCCCACAATACTCTTATGAACTGACTCCACTCCTTGCCCCATATCTGGTTCATGGGGAGGTACTACTGATCTCTGATCCAGATTTTATGTTTTGGGGTGCCCTACCGCGCCTAGGTCTACCCCTTACTCCGGTCCTTCTCTTGGGTGGCATGGATATCTAAGAAATTAAGAGATAAAAGAAATAATCAATTACAAGTAAAGGAATTGTAAATTATTAGCATGAGACAAATCTCGAGACAATGATATTAGAGTAAACAGTCACTTATATATAGTAGTACCCCGGGTATACCACATATACAAGCCACTGCTACCCCCTCACTGCAGTCACTGACTCTTCAGAGCATGCTCTGATACCATCTTTGTAACATCTCCAGTACGGTAATGTTACCGGTAAGTAACAGATCCCACCGTCGCCTAAGCCTCTATCACATGTACTAGAACACTTGCTTTTTATCTCAATGCTATGCAATGTTCACTGAATCACTCATGCAACTTGAATTCTTAAATAAACTTGAATGCAATATTATGAAAACAAATACATGCATATATACATGACTAAGGGTAAATACAATGTGTATACAATAATAGCTCATGTCAATGATACAACAAAATGACATCTCAGAGGACTACACTCTATATGAACATAGCTTTGGAACGATGGACCCAACGACTAGTGACTGCAGTGTAACACTTGTCCTCGAACTGGGAAGTGGTGGGGTGAGTCTAGAGGATCTCAGTGAGTGAAGCTACAAAATAAGAAACTGAATCAGAATATTATATGAAACCATTTATACTTAAATCATTTCTGTAAACTTTCTTTGAAACTGAGTCTTTTCTTTTAAACTGAAATCATTTTTCTGAAAACTTTCTGAAAAGGTAGCTCAGGTGCTGTAGAAAAACTTGACGCATGAGGGCGTTATGTATCGCCATCACCCCATACGCCTATCTGGATCAGAAGTGAAAATCCATGACTTTGGGGCGTTACGTATCACCGTCCCCCAAAGCATGCCACTTATATCCCTGAAATTGGTGGTCTTGGGGCGTTACGTATCGCCGTCCCCCAAACCAGAAACTAGAACTGGGGGTGCAGATTTATGCTACCCTATAAGTTCTGAAACTAGGGTATATAGGCGTTACGTATCGCCGTCCCCCTAGCCCTAAACTACGTGTGCAGACGGTCTTCTGTCCGTCCATTCCATAAGTGAGAGCTGAGGTGGGTTTTTCCCCCCATGTCTCGAAAAACATAAAACTTATACTTTTAAACTTTGAAACTTTCAAATCAGCTTTGTATAAAAAGTATCTGATAATTTAATACGGCTAACGCACTAAAACTTTTAAAATAAGTCTGAAATGATAACAAGTGTATACAAATCAACTTTGAAAGAAAAAACATCCACTCACAAATTTGAAGTCTGGCCAAGCTTCCTTCACGTCGCTGGAGTTGAACGCGGCTTTTGGTAAGTATCTATATGGGATACACGAGGTTAGAATCACAACTTATGAAATACGGTTCGAAAACAAATAAGTTCTCTCACTTAGTTGGATTACCCTATTAGAATATTTCTAGTCCTTTAATGAAATGTACAACAAAAATCCAGATTCTTGGTTACACGTCACATATTCTAAGAAAAATTCTAGTTTCAGGGTGTCGCGTCGTGACGCGCACGTGTAAATCATATGCACGTCTATGCCTCGATCGCGTCGCGACGCGCACGTGTTAAGTAGATACACCACTCTGCCTCGTCCGTGTCACGACACAAGCTTGGCGCGCCGCGACGCGACGTCGATTCCAGAGGAATATTTCATTCTTGCATGGTTAATCCCCAAATCCATTTCATTTACACACAACAACTACAAAACATCAATTACCATCATATAACACTCCCAAACATCTTACCACCACCAAACTTTATCATCCATTCCTATTCTTCAATTTTAAAAAATAAGACATGAAGCATCCCACAAACATCAATCCCTTCACATACAATTACCCAAACTACATCATCATCAATACAACAATACACCCCAATCATCTAATCATCAAAATTCAAATCATTAAAATTTGGGTCAAGAACCCTTACCTTAGTTCCATCTCTTTCTTCCTTAACAAAGAATCTTGCTTTCCTATTTCTTTTATTTGGGTTTAATTTGATGGATTCTACCCTTGATGAACTTTGATTCTTGCTAAGGAAATTCAACTTGCTCTCTTTCTCTCCTCTCCCTCTAATCACGTTGGTGCCAATAAAGAAATGAATAAGTTATTTCCTCCTTTTTTTTTTTGTCTTATCATTATTTCCATTACTTATTCAATTTTCTATAAAAGTGTAAGAGTTTCATTGGGCCTTGGGCTTCTTCTTCTTCTTCTTTTTTTGAATTTGTTGTTGGGCCCTAAAAAAATAAAGGAAGTTAGTCTAGAATTTAAGTATGTTATCATTGTCTCTACGTCGATCCCGGAAATTTTTACTAGTCCGGAAAAGAAAAACCCAAGCGTCTCTAGTCGAACAGAATATTTGAGGTAGTTACAAATTTACCTTTAATGAAAATTAAGGGCAACTGTTGAATGAAGTGAATATGAAGCATTAGATTAATCCAAGAACTACTTCTTCACTTCATGTTTGTTAGAAATTCTTACATTTATACTTTCTTCCCTTCGTGATTTTTATAAATCGTTACATGCTTTGCTTACTAACTCTCCGGAGTCCCGTAGCTTGTTTCGATTGCTGTTTTTCAGCCTACTTTTGCATCTAAACCGGAAGCGAAGATGGAAAGAACATTCGCGATTTTCGCACCAAAGCGAGTTTTTTTGGGGTAATTATAGTTGCGATGGAAGCACTCCAGTACTTATCCAATTTTTATTACCAAAAGCATCATGCAGTTACGAGAAGTGATCGTGATTCCGTTCCATATGTCCTAGTGTCTGTTCATAAGGATTCAGTTACAGAGTTCGAGTGTTGATGTGTAGCGAACAAAAGAATAGACTCAAATCCGAAGGTAGGAATATGGCAATAAATCAGATCGAGATAAGTGGGATAAGAATAGGATGAATAGATTTGTTGTCTTCATTACCCGGTCGTTGGTGAAGTCAGGGGTTATCGGGTATGGAGTCATTAGCCTGCCTCTTGGAATGTGATATTGTGTTAGTTCTGGAATGAAATCAATAGCTTGCGTTGTTAATTCTAATATATTTTAATAAGAGTTATTAATAGAATTTCATATAATATATTTATATAAAATTTAAAGATTTAAACCAAATAAAATAATTTGTATTTTTTATTCAACCTCTCTACTCATGTTCAGTATAAGACTCAGCTTCATTCTCACTCAGGGAATCAAACAAAACCTTGAAATGAGAGCTTAAAACCAACATCACTAGACTCATGTGGACGTTTATAGACAAGTATTTAAATACGGAAAGTATAATTTCATCTTCTTAATCTAATATTATCATTCCTTCATGTTAGAACAATTAGCACAAATAAGAGAGATATTATCGTTCACCAAGGATACAAAAAGTGAAACTGGGTTGAGTCGCGGATTAAGTCGCTCTCTTTAAGACGTTATGCGGCTTTGCCCAAATTTTGTGCTACCAGTATGTCAGCCCCGCCGTCTCCAGGATAAAACAAGCCCAGATTAACATTGTCTCAATTGATTTTGCACATGAACCGATTGGTATACTCACACCCAATAATTATTTGCTCGGGAACATCAAAAACAAAATTATGGGGTTTTCTGAATTATATTGTTTTAGTGATTTTTCAAAAGAAAAACTGACTCATTTAACATACCCAAAATGTAAGACCCTGCACCTAACAACACCCCATTTCCAATTTAGTAGAATCCAGGAGAAGCAAACTGGAATCTCATATTGGAAGTACAAGCAAAACATTCTATTTAAGGCCATCCCAAAAAAGGATTCTGCCATCAACGACACCATATAAGGACCACGGCCAAGAGGGTCAAAAGCCAGGCTCTCAGGGCCTTGAATTTGGTTCATGAATTTGATTTCCGAATTCTGAAACAAGTTCTTATCATCTTTCTCCTTAGGAATCAGAGACCGTGGCAGCATGTCAACTGCCAATGCAGGTGGAAGTCCTCTGAGGACATCACCAAGGCCACAATAGCTTGGGAAAAAGTTTCAGCATTGTCATATTCAAATGCAGGAGCCATGAAGAGAGCAAGAGAATGGAAGAAAGAACAAATTTGTATGAATGGCAGAGGAGAAATAAGAGGAGAGATCAGAGATTAATTCCTTAATCCTTTTTGGCAACCGTACATGAAATGAAATGGTTAGTATATGCCCTTCCAAGTTGCAACGTTAAAGATTGAACCGTTTTTGTTTCTATTATTATTTTTAAGTCAAATTAAAACTCATTCAAAAAAAAAATTTATAACACCTTTAATATATTAACACCAATATTAAAGTAGAATTTTGTAACTTAAACAAACTTAATAATAATTAGTGTGCAAAATAAATAATAGTTATTAGGCAAATTAAATAATTTCAGTTACTGAAATTATTATAATAATTATTATTATTTTTTAAACTTCTCCCACATTAATTTCTTGTAACTCTTTAAAAATATTAAAAATATTTTTTTATAAAAATTCATATTTACAACAATCCATTTTAAACACTTTAAATCTCTCTAGATATTTTAAGTAAATCATTGATAAATCCATTACTTCTGCAGACATTAATTAATCTATTTTAGACAAATCTTGATTTGTACCATATTCTTGAAGTAATCAAATAATGTTGAAAGCAAAATCTTTTTGGAAAAAAGGATTCACGTGCGAATATAAAAAGTTCAAAGGATTGTTGAAAAATGTATTGATAAACATAAATCTATGTATTATCACAACTTTAAAGAACCATCCTCTTAATAACTTAAGTGCTTCTCTTTGCACTTAATTATATATACCAAAAAAAAAAAAAAAAAAAAAAAAAAGTGCTTACAATGAGAACACCTCTTTTTAAAAGAACATATTTTTTTCCTCCCAAAATGAAAATGTTAGTCCCATTTTGCTTCCACATGCATGTCCACGTATCCTAGCATATAATTAATCAAGATGCCTCTAAAGAATCTCACTTTTGATCTGCCTCTAATTAACGCTTAAATATAATGTCAAGGGTTTATTTATTTATTTTAAAGATGTGATTTATATAATACTGTAAGGTTTTGTAAAGGGTTCTTAATAATATAATTTTTTTTTTTATTTAACATCTCAATAAGGATTAAGGATTTTGGACATCATGTAAGTAAATGAACGATAAGATAAAAACATGATTAGTTTGTAAAATTAATGCCTTAAACTTTAGGTTTGTCAACTTTTAATATGATGGGTCTGTTTTACACGCGCAATGATTAAGTTTTATGAATCTTTTATTTTTTTCATAATGTAAAATCTTATATATTATTGTCTTATAAGACACGAAATGTATGTAAGAATAAGATTCATGGCTTTAGCTTGTTATTAAGACTTCTTCACTATCAAACATGTGGCTTGTTGGAGGGATATCTCCGTTTTCCAAGGATGATTTTGTTCGTGATTTAACATACGATATGCGGCGAAAAATTAAAATTTTTAAATTTTAAACATAAATTTACAATCCAAGATCATAATTAATTTTCATGCTTCATGATAATTTTGTTCGTGATTTAAGTAATCCTCGAATTGCTTCTCGTAAATTCTTCAGAGCCACCCACACGTTTGGCCTCCAACGCTATCCAAACAAAGCAGAAAGTTAATGATTTTGGATTTCTCAAATCCAATATTATATAAGTGTCTTTTCTTTGATGCTAACTTAAGAAAAGAGACTCGTTTGATGGTTTATGGAATTTTGGGAATATATGAAATTTTACTTAAAGAAAATTCAAAATTTCCTTTCTTTTATTTCTTCTTACTTCTCACGTGAACAATCAATTTGTTTTTCACAAATTGCAAAAGTCTCTCAGGTAAGTTTTTGTTAATGGCAAGCTTGAAAAGGTTTCTTATAGCGTTTTGATTTTGAGTTGTTTTAATTTCAATCAAATTAGAATTAATAGGATAAGATTTAATCCTATTAAAATAGGAATTTTAATCCATCCTAAATAAACAACTATTATCCTATTTTATTTAATTCAATTAATTAAATAAAAATTAATCAATTCTAATCAAATTAGAATACTATAAATATGAAATTATAATTTAATACAAACACTTTGCTAAATTATATTTCAGCCCTTATATTTTTATATATTTACAAAATAACCCCTACACTTTTGGAAATTATGAAACAACCACTAATTTCCAGATTTGCACATTGGTCCTAAAATTTCCAGAATTCCATTTTTATCCATAATTTCTAAAATTATAAATTTACCCATGTGGATGCTGGTTTTCGCCCGAGGTCCACAATCGAGAATTTGTAGTATGATGGCACTAGCGATCCTGCAAAATAAAGGTAGAATGAGCGGGGAGTACTGCCCACCAGTATGGTGGGTGCCGTAGGCACTCCGACGCTCAAGTCAGTAGCGAAGACGAGCTATAAATAATAAAAGAGCAAAGCTTGATGTTACCTTGACTTCCGTAGACTGCCGTGAGGGCGGTGGGCCGGTGTTAGAGAGTAGAAAGCTTTGAGAGCTCAAATATGTGAGTTGTCACCCATCTCCCTTCCAAGAGAAACCTCTTCCTTTTATAAGTCCTTTGAGACACGTTCATTTACTCTTCTGCCCGTTGGATGTCTTGAAATGGTCGATTAAATGGTGGAGGTTATGGGTTCAGCTGTTTTCCTGAACTGGTAACTGAAGTGTTTATTGACTATTCTGGTCACATCTTTTATTGGTAATGGGCTTAGGCTTCTGGGATCCCTTGGCCCAATACAGTTTATGAGTTGGGCTTTTTAATAGGTTTCGGGTATTTGGCTTTGTAGTTGGTCCGGATGTGAAATGTCGATTTTACCCTTGGGCCCAATTTTGACCTGTACAGTTTGTCCCCTACTCTTTAAGTCTGGAAGTCCTAGACTTGGAGAGTACCTTTGCACATGTCGAATGAATCATGACACTGGTAGTCGTTTTGCTGATCCTGGTAGAGGCTCAAAGTTAATCAACACAATGCTCCGTCTTACGGACTAGGGGAGTCCCACTTTAATTGTCTTGTTCTAAATCCTTCATTGGGTGTTCCTGGTTGATTGACACATATGAAGGTTCAGGAGGTAACCTCAATCGACATAGTCGTATGGATTGAAGGAGGAAGAGTCTGTATCTGTCTCGACACATCGTATGGATTGAAGGAAGTCCAAGACATCGTTTGACTCGACATGAGTCCCCTGGGGGTGTCCCCGGTCAACTGGACCGGATAAAGGCTCAAGATTTATTTGACACGACATGTCATATGGACTGAGGGACGACATGTCGTATGGACTGAGGGAAGTCCATATCTCCATTTGACTCGTCGTGAGTCTTTTTGGGGATGTCCCTGGTCGACTGAACCAGATGAAGGTTCATGAGTTAATTCACACGACATTGTCGTATGGACTGTGGGAATACCATGTCTTCAATTGACTCGACGTGAGTCAACGGGGGATGTCCCCGGTCGACTGAACCGGATGAAGGTTCATGAGTTATTTCACACGACATTATCGTATGGACTGTGGGAAGTCCATGTCTTCAATTGACTCAACGTGAGTCCACGAGGGATGTCCCCGGTCGAGTGAACCAGATGAATGTTCATGAGTTATTTCATTCGACATATCGTATTGACTGAGGGAAGTCCATGTCTTCATTTGACTCGTCGTGAGTCTTTTGGGGGATGTCCCCGGTCGACTGAACCAAATGAAGGTTCAAGAGTTAATTCACACGACATTGTCGTATGGACTGTGTGAAGTCCATGTCTTCAATTGACTCGACGTGAGTCCACGAGGATGTCCATGGTCGACTGAACCAGATGAAGGTTCATGAGTTATTTCACACGACATTATCGTTAGTGGTGTTCACGGGTCGGGTTTTTCAGAATTTTTTTTGAGCCGATCGGGTCGGGTCATTCGGGTCATATGACCCGAAACCCGAAATTTGAGGAGGTGACCCGCGCGGGTCGGGTCACCTCGGGTCGGGTAAAAAAAACTGCAGGTCGGGTCGGGTCAACATAATATATAGTAAATATAATATATATATTTTTTTATTGAGCAAATATATTCAACAATGCGTGTAGCACATGTGGTTAAAACATTAACAAGTTTCAAAGAAGTCCAGGTTCGAATCTCAACAACAAATTGAGATTTTTTTGAAAAATTAATTTACTAAAATTGCAACCTTCACACTCGAACCTGCAACCTTCTTCATCTTAACCATGTAACGTTACCATTTGAGCTATGGCCTTTGGTTGTTAAAGTTATACCACTAAAAATATATATATTATAATACAATATCATTACATCGGGTCGGGTCGGGTCAAACCCGAGTTTGCTGAACTAAACCCGTGACCCGATCCGAAATTTCGGGTCGGGTCGGGTAAGACCCGAAATTAACTTTTAAATTGAGAAATCCGACCGGGTAGGGTTGGGTCGCGGGTCGACCCGACCCTATGAACACCCATAATTGTCGTATGGACTGAATGAAGTCTATGCCTTCATTTGACTCGACAAGAGTCCATTGGGGATGTTCCCCGTCGACTGAACCAGATGAGGGTTCATGATTTATTTCATTCAACATGTCATATGGACTGAATAAAGTCCATGCCTTTATTTGACTCGACAAGAGTCCATTGGGGATGTCCCCGGTCGACTGAACCAGATGAGGGTTCAGGAGTTTATTTCATTTGACATGTCGCGTGGACTAAAAGAAGTCCATATCTTTATTTGAATCGACAAGAGTCCATGGGGAATGTTCCCGGTCGACTGAACCAGATGGGGGTTCAGGATAATCCTCATACTACGGGTCAAAGAACAAAAGGAGTCTTCAATGTCGTTTGGACGAGATGAAGGTCTATGGAAGTCTTCACTCTACAGACCTGACGAAGGTCCAAGAGTCTTTCCTTATCATACTACTAGACCTGATGAAGGTCATCACCCATTCTCCTGATGAGGGTCCATGAGACTATGGTCGTATGGACCTGTCGAATGGACTTGATTAAGGTCCAAGAAGGTCATCACTTCTCACTCTACTAGACCTGAAGAATGTCAAGGAGGGTATAATTCCTCATTCTACAAGACGTGACAAAGGTCAATGAGGGTATAATTCCTCATTCTATAAGACCTGACAAAGGTCAATGAGGGTATAATTCCTCATTCTACAATACCTGACAAAGGTCAATGAAGGTATAATTCCTCATTCTACAAGACTTGTAGTCTGAGACCATGCCGTCTGAAGACCATGAGACTACGGTCGAATGAACTTGATGAAAGTCCATGAGGGTCATCATCCTACTAGATTTGATGAAGGTCGGTCGACTAGGCCCGATTGAGGTCCAATGGATTCTTCATATTACCTAACCTGATGAAGGTCGGTCGATTGGACTTGATGGAGGTCCAATGGATTTTTCATACTACCTAACCTGATGAAGGTCGGTCGATTGGACCTGATGAAGGTCCAAGGGATTTTTCATACTACCCGACCTGATGAAGGTCGGTCGACTGGACCTGATGGAGGTCCAAGAAGGTTATTCATTCTACTAGGCATGATAAAAGATTCCCTATGTAGTCTGGAGTTGGCGATATTAAATCAATGTCATATGGAGATGATGACTAACCTTTCATGTATTCTGAGGAAGGTGACATCCATGTCTTATCGAATGAGATCTTAAATAAGTGTAAAGCCTCATACGTGTCATGTCGAGTGAGACATTCGCCTCATGCTGAGTGTAGTGTCCAGTGGGACATTCACCTCATGATGAACCTTCATTTGGAGCATCCTCCTTGAGTCGAGTCTACATCATTGTAATGGCGAGTGGGACATCATCTCATGATGTATCTTCATTTGAAGTATCTTTCTTGAGTCGAGTCTACATCTATTTATCGAATGAAACTTCAACCAATAGCTGATCATTCCTCTATGTCGTGTCGAGTGGTGCTTCAGACCCTAGATATGAGTTCTTCCATGTCATTTGGAGTGGAACCTCAGCCTCTAGCTAAGACTTCTTCCTTGTCGTGTGAAGTGGAGCATCAACCTCTAGCTAATACTCCTTCTCAGTCCTGTCGAATGGACTCTCTGTCAAATACTAACACTTCTTCCATGTCATGTCGAATGACACATTTGCCTCGTGCTAGGTCTTCTTCCATCTCATGTAGAATGAGATCTTAAACAAGTGTCAAACCTCATACTTGTAGTGTCGAGTGGAATCTTTGCTCAATTCTAAACCATCATATATATAGTGTCGATTGTGATCTTTAGCAAGTGATGAGCTGGTAAAGTTGACTGGGATGTCCATGCCAAGTCTTCATTAGAGTATTGCCCATCGGGATATCCTCTTCATGCCAACTCTTCATACACCAAGTTTCGATTGGGGCGGTCATGCCAGATACATTGATTCATCGTTTGAGTGATAGAAAAAATGGTTCTACTGGAGGGAAGCTTATTGTTCCTTTCTTAGTCGACTGGGAGAGGTATGTTGATTGGTCCGGATGATTTTTTATGTAGTCGATTGGAGCAAATGAGTTTCTCCCCAAGTTGGAGTTTTGTGAAGGATATTTTTTTTAAAGTAACCAGTTAATACTTGTTTGGGAAGCTATGATGTCCCCAAGGTTACAATGGGTGGCCTATGTCTCTTTTTGGTGGTCTAATCGCATCAAATGACATCTTATTGAGATATATTGCTAGCACATCATTTATTAGGTCGCTTGGGAGGATTCAAGATTCTTTCATTGTGATGGTTGGTGGAGCTTCCTCTCTTACTGTTCCTCTTATCCTCCTCCCACCTGATCTCAATATGAGCTATAGCCATGGCTTGATCCATTGTGTAGCATCGAAATATGTGAGCTTTTTGTAGAGTCCACTTTCTGAAAGTAATCCATTTCTGAATGCTTCCTGTAGACACAGAAACTGGACGACGCATGCTGTTCTAGGCTCGCGGCACTAGTTGGGAGTACGGAGTAGCCACGGGGGACTAAACCGGAGAATAATGGAGTCGCCACCCGGTGTGAACCGGGAAAATGAGATTTAAGGCCGCACTCACCCCTCGCAAGGGAAGACCTCAAACCGTTGGGTTCGGAACGGTCCCTTACTTGTGTCACTCGTAATGAAAGGATTTACGTAATAATTTAATCAAGTTTAAGTAACATTTATTTCCAAGGATATCATGCTTCTAAATTCACATGTTCAAGATGAAACTTACACCTAAATTTACATACATTTCACATCTAAGAATGCATGCTTGGAAGTACATCAAAGGAGCGACGAACATACAACTTCATTGGCATATTGTATTCATGCAAAATACCATAGATAACATGCTAAACTAATTCATTCATGCTCAAACACAACCAACTAGTCATGTATAAAACTATAACATACTAAACATCCTAATCATGCATAAGAAAATAAATATCATACTAAACAATTAAATCATGCTCAAACAACCAACTAGTCATGCATAAAACTATAGCATACTAAACATCCTAATCATGCATAGAAAATAAATATCATACTAAACAATTAAATCATGCTCAAACACAACCAACTAGTCATGCATACTTAAATATCATAACTAACATGCTTTCTAAATTATTAATTCATGCGAAGAAGATAAGTATTGTATGCCCTCAGGTCTAACCTTTTTTTCGTCGTCTTTTGGAAGCACGTTTCACGGCCGTCGGAAGGGTTAATGTTCCACAACTTTTCTGGTTCGCTGGTTCCTCTTTTCCTTCGTTGTCCTGCTGATTTGCTCGCTGTTTTCCCTCCGCTTTGCTGCTGTATTGCTGCTGTGTTGCTGCTGTCTCTTAGGCCACCGTTCTGGTTGTTTTAGCTACTGTTTTGTGCGTTTTTAAGGGAGTTGGGGGTGTTGTTTTGTGCGATTATTCAAGGACTTTAAAGTGCAGTTTTTTAGTGCAGTTTGGGGATTTTAGCCACTGTTTTGAGCTGCTGTTTTTGCTGTTTTGGTTGCTGTTTTTGCTATTTTTGCTGCTGTTTTTGCTGTTTTTACGGTGATTTTAAAGTGCAGTTTTTTAGTGCAGTGAAGGGGAATTTAAGTGCAGTTTTTTGGTGATTTTTGAAGTGTTTTGGAGTGCAGTTTTTTGTGGTTTGAGGGTGCAGTTTGGGGCTATTTTTGTATGAATTAGGGCTGTTTTGGGGCTGTTTTTGGTATGATTAGTGGGCTGTTTTTCAGGTGCAGTTTTGCAGTGAAAGGAGGTGATTTTATGGGCTGTTTGGGCTATCTTTGAGCTGCTTTTGGTGGCTGTTTGGGCGTGAACAAGGGCTGTTTTGGGGGGCTGCAGTGGCGTGTTAGGGGCTGTTTATGAGGGGGGGGCTGTGGTGGCGTGCTTGAGGGCTGTTTGTGAGGCAGTAGGAGTGAGCAGAGGCTTGCAGTGAGGTGTGTTTTGTGTTGTCTATCTTTTCATGTGTGTGCTCAATATGTGCTCCCTATGTGTTCCATATGTGTTAGCCATTTTGGTTGGTTTTAGGCTTCTTTTATAGGCAAGGGAGGAGAGTGTTGGTGGCTTACAACATGCTTGATTTAGGGAGATTCTTCTTAGTGGAGAGTTTGGTGGAGGGTTGGCTTGTGCTATTTAATTGTTTGAATTAGGTGGCTTTGGTGTTTAGAGAGGCAATGGGCGTGAATATGGTTGGCAAAGGGTGATGGGTGCTAGTTAGTGGGTTAGGTGGACTTTGTTGGAGGTGGAAGTGAGTTGTACATGTTTTGTGTGAGTGGAAGTGAGGTGTGCATGTTTTAGGGAATGTTGGTGGCTAGTGATGTGTGGTTGGTGGCAAGTGTTGTGTGAGTGGAATTTATGAGTTTATGTGTATTTAGTTAACTTAGGAGAGTGATAGGTGTGGTATGGTGTTTGGGCGTGAGGTGTGGTGTTTGGGCATGGATTTGGTTCTTTTTGGTGGGCTTGGGTATTTGGGCTTGGTGTATGATTTGGTAAGTGGCTTATGGGTTCTTGGGCGCGAGCATAAGCAGAGATCCAACGAGCAAATCGAAGCTAGACAACCAAGTTAAATCCAACAATAATTTCAATTTCCAACTTTACCCTTCCGACGTCCGTTTCCTGCAACTTCCATGACATGAAAAGGTAGTGCCTCCTTACGAGACTCGTCATTGGACATGATATGCAAAAATGCAGTGTCTACAGTCGCCCCCACTTTGATGGGACTTGTGTAGTGTGTGACAATGACAATCCTATCAAAGTTACGTGCAATGCATTTTTACTTACCTGGCTCGCCAGCTGTCACCTGGTTCACCTGCTGTGTTGAGTTGATGTGGGCCTCGACCCTGGGACGCATCCCCAGAACTGATGATAATGGTGGTCCATTCCCGAACCGTAACTGTAAGGTAGTCCATTCCCGAACCGTGTAGATGAGGCTTTATTCCTCCGAGCTTTATTCCCGAACTGTAGATGAGGATTTCTTCCTCCGAGCTTTATTCCGAACTGTGTTCCATTCTTCGTTTACCATTCTCGGCTTGTTCATTCTCGAACTGTGTTCCATTCTTCGTTTACCATTCTCGGCTTGTTCATTCTCGAACTCTGTTCCATTCTCGGATTTACCATTCTCGGCTTGTTCATTCTCGAACTCTGATCCATTCTCGGATTTACCATTCTCGGCTTGTTCATTCTTGAACTCTGATCCATTCTCGGATTTACCATTCTCGGCTTGGTTCATTCTCGAACTCTGATCCATTCTTGGATTTACCATTCTCGGCTTGGTTCATTCTCGAACTCTGATCCATTCTCGGATTTACCATTCTCGGCTTGGTTCATTCTCGAACTCTGATCCATTCTCGGATTTACCATTCTCGGCTTGGTTCATTCTCGAACTCTGATCCATTCTCGGATTTACCATTCTCGGCTTGTTCATCCTCGAACTCTGTTCCATTCTCGGATTACCATTCTCGGCTTGGTTCGTTCTCGAACTCTGATCCATTCTCGGATTTACCATTCTCGGCTTGGTTCGTTCTCGAAATCTGATCCATTCTCGGATTTACCATTCTCGGCTTTGTTCATTCTCGAACTCTGATCTATTCTCGGTTTTACCATTCTCGGCTTTGTTCATCCTCGAACCCTGATCCATTCTCGGATTACCATTCTCGGCTTGTTCATTCTCGAACTCTGTTCCATTCTCGGATTACCATTCTCGGCTGAACTGATGCTGATGTCGGTGTGGAGCCTCGCTCCCAAGCTGATATGGGCCTCGCCCCCAAGCTGATGCTGATATGGGCCTCGCCCCCAAGCTGATGTGTCATGGCACCTCGCTCCCAAGCTGATATGGGTCTCGCCCCCAAGCTGATATGGGTCTCGCCCCCAAGCTGATGTGAATGATTTATTTCAAACTATACTGCTCTCCTCGAGGTAATCCTGATAGCTAAACATATTTTTATCCTCAACGAATGCTTCGTGTCGAAACCAGAGAACCTTCAAAGTACTTGACATACTCAAATCCACTCTTCTGAATGGGTGATCTGAGTTAGACTCTATGTGTGTGTGCGCCAAGGATCTTTAGCAGCTTAGTCCTTAAGTAAGCCAACTTGGTGATTTCGTTTCAGAGAGTCGAACCAGTGGGTCTAACCAACCTGGATGTCTTAATCACATTCTGTGATTACTTCAGCATACTCAACATGATATGGTTTTCATATTTTTTCTCTTTTCTTTTGTCTCATTCTTTTCATTTTGAATTTTCGTTTTTTTTTTCTTTTTTTTTTTTTTTTTTTTTTTTTTTTTTTCTGACACACCTACCCTTTAAGGTAGCATTTCTCCTCATGGTGGTCCTAATACTCGCCCATGGGTAGCTTCACGCTTATCGGTTATAGGTGGTCTATTTTTTTTTTCTTTTCCTTTTGTTTCAGAGACTTTTTTTTTTCAACCATATCATATATCATAGCATCATCAGTAAACAAGTGTGGACACTCAGGCAAACAGTCATTCACCGATACATCATCCCTTCGACTAGTCATCTCGTCAACCACTCAGGCTTCCACTGTTGAGATCCTGTAATCAAGTGCTCGTGAGTCTAGCCGAGATCAATCCATTCAGAGTACCGGAAGAGAGTGCGTCTCGCACTATTGTTTCTATGGTTTCTCCCCGCAGCATACAATGTCATCACCGGACATATGTTTAGCCATCAAGGACTTTATCTCCTTGGGAATCTTCATTTCAACTGCTGGAAACATGGGCTTCGCCCCCTGGAATCCATTCCTGAAACTGATGGGCCTCAACCCTAGGATTGCTTCCCTGAGATTAATACTGATTCTGATTCATTCTTGAGACTGATAATATTGTTGTTGTTTCTGGTTGGCTTGCTTTTGCCTCTTTCTCTTTTCTTCGTTGAAACCTGCAAATACAACATAACAAAATAAATACGTGCATGGATGTGTAGGTATGAAGTGTAGAGGTCTTCCCTGTTCATGATGAGTTGGATCCTTATTGGGCTCCTTGGTGCCATATGTTTCTGTTCGCCCTTTGCGGGTTCTCTTTCGTTTGAAATCTGCAAAAACAAAATACAACAAGGGATGCAGGTTACGTGTATGCATGTATGCATGAATGAATTTCTTATCCCGTTGGGTTAGGTCTTTTGCCAATTCCTTTGGTGACTGCTCGATCTTTTCTCCCTTAGGCTGAAAACTGCTTTAATTTGTCTTCATCGATTGACTGGGTGAACTTATTCTCTGACAGTCTCACTGCCCTGTTTCCCAATTTCTGAGTAGCTATTCTTCCTTCGAGAATTCCCCGTATTCTGAGTATTGTTGAATATCATGGTATCGCCAGCTGTCAAATATACTCATATTGTGCAGGTTGAACGAGAGAGACTCAGGCAAGTGAGTGAAATGAACTTCTTTATTATCATGAAAGAGGTTCGAACAAAATCAATGTCTTAAAAAGTAGATTTGCAAATAAACCGGGAAAATATCTTCTTGCCTGCGGCATTGTCTTCTTCATCAGCCTATGGTTCTTCATTACTGCCATCTCCTATCCCATGTAAGAAACTGGGTGGTTGAGAGTTTGGAGGACAAAACTTTCGGGCAGACCGGAGTTGATCATGTAGTTGGGAAGAGGGTTTTTGTTGTGTTGGGTTGTTCTTTTTCAGGGTCGGGTATTTTACGGGTGTCAATGAGGTCTTGGATCTCATGCCTAAGGCGGGTGCAATTGTTGGTATCATGGCCATGTTGCTGGTGGAAGTAACAATAAAGGTTCACGTTTAAGTGTGGCGGTGGAGGATTTGGAAGTGGTTTGCCTTCTAAGGGTTTCAAGAGTCCTTGCCCCTTCAACTTTTCAAACACTTTTGACAAAGGCTTTCCCAAGTTAGAGAAATGCCGGTCCCTGATGGCGGTAACCTCGGCAGTAGCGGGTTTGGTCTCAGAGTGTCCTCCAAAAGTTCTTTTATTCTGGCCATAGAACTTCCTATTCTCAGTTTCCTCTTCTTCAATGTCCATGACAGTTTCCCTCAACTGTCGAAAATCTGTGATCATGAAGGTCATCCTCCTCAGCTTACCATAAATAGAGGGTTTGGTGCCCTTGATTATCATCTTTATCTGGTCTTTCTCTGAGGGTCGAGTCTGCATTTTCAGAAGCTGGCTCCTCCAGCGATCTACATAGTCTTTGAAGCTCTCCTCCGGCCTCTGTTTAATTTCTCCAGATCCCGGAGTGATAGATCAATCTCCAGATCAGTAACATATTGCTTCAGGAAAGCATCAGCTAGTTCCCTCCAGTCTTCCTTAACCTTTTTCTCAAGGCTGTGATACCATACTACGGGTGCCCCCTCGAGCGACATTCCAAACATCTTCTGCACTTGGCGCTGAGATAAGCCAACTGAACTCATGACCGATACAAACTGTCGGAGATGCACTCTTGGATCTCCATTCCCATTGAACTTAGCCATATCGGGCATCTTGAACTGAGCATGCAACTGTTCTTCGAAAGTCATCGAATCATAGTTTAGTAAGTCTTCGTCCTTACCCTTCATCTTACGAGTAACTGACTCTACTTGGTCACGGAGTTTCTGTAATTCTGCCCGAGACCCAACTGTTCTCTCAGCAGCATAATCAGCCATATCATCATCAAAAGCGGGGATGTCATCACTAGTCTTGTTCGGAGGCTCTTCACGTCTCTCATTTTCAGAGCTTCCCCCAGCACGGGGCACAACCATATTAGCCATAGCAGTAGCCAAGGCTTGCAACTGTTCAGTAACCTTGGTGAGATTGTTCTCTAGTTGATCCACGCGGGATATCTCATTACCAGATTCACTCATGGTTGTTACTGTCTTCTTGGTGAGTCTTTTCCCTTCCCTAACCCAACGGGTATCTATGATGGCTTTTTAAAACATAAGGGTTAGCATGATGCATGTATGCGTGAGGTGTATGAGGTACATATGACATGCTAAGTAAATTAAAACTCTCAAATGAATCGGCTCGTTATCATTTTAGAATTTTTTCGAGCTAATTATCATAGGAGTGAACCCATCCCAGTTTAAATGGCCCAATGAGTTCACATCTCATGGCAAAGAACCCGACTAGATCCAAATAATAACGTTCCGAACACAATCACAAAGCGGCTCATTAATCACTTAGAAGCCTTTGGCCCAATAGTCATGACATACGTTCTTGTCCCGGCTTAAATGGCCCAACAAGCCCATATCCCATGACAAGTGGTCCAAATAGATCCAAACGACAATGTTCCCAAACACAAGCATAGAAGAAAGACGATGCAAACATGACATGATAATTTCTACACACAATGGCCCATCGACATTTTAGAAGTTTGGGGCCTAATAGTCATAAGATACGAACTCGCCCCAGTTTAAATGGCCCAACAAGTTCGCATTTCTGATAAAAGGTCCAACTGCCTCCAAATGGAAATGGCCCATAAGCACATACTCAAGGAAATAATTGTTACTTTAGCCAACCCGGTCTATGGGTGGTTTAGCGAGAGTATAGACAAAGGCTCTCACTGGCGAAGGATGGCTCACAACTAGGTCTCCCCACTCAAGGGTTCGAGCGACCAAGTGAGCACACCCTTTTTTATACACTAAGGTACGTGCCAATGAGCTATGGTGTGTGACAGACTGTCAAATGGATTTCCCGTTGTAGATTCCCCAGAGGGAAGGTGGAGCGAGGCTCACTTAAGTACCCAAAGCCTCTTAGGCTCTTATCGCTTGGTGTCAGGAATAAACAACGAGTCCTCCAAATAGTCCATCACAAAGGCTACGAGTAGATGGCCATCTAGGTGCCCTCACAGCTTTTCCTTCTAGAAAGGTAGTGAGTGAAGGAAGACACCAAACCATTACCTAGCCTTAAAGTGCCCTTGATTAAACCCTTGCTTTTATCCACTATAGACACGGTCAATTAAAACATAATCCAAACATTACAAGACAATATTTTCGGGGCCGATTCTCTATCCCCAGTGGAGTCGCCAGACTGTAGACACAGAAACTGGACGACGCATGCTGTTCTAGGCTCGCGGCACTAGTTGGGAGTACGGAGTAGCCACGGGGGACTAAACCGGAGAATAATGGAGTCGCCACCCGGTGTGAACCGGGAAAATGAGATTTAAGGCCGCACTCACCCCTCGCAAGGGAAGACCTCAAACCGTTGGGTTCGGAACGGTCCCTTACTTGTGTCACTCGTAATGAAAGGATTTACGTAATAATTTAATCAAGTTTAAGTAACATTTATTTCCAAGGATATCATGCTTCTAAATTCACATGTTCAAGATGAAACTTACACCTAAATTTACATACATTTCACATCTAAGAATGCATGCTTGGAAGTACATCAAAGGAGCGACGAACATACAACTTCATTGGCATATTGTATTCATGCAAAATACCATAGATAACATGCTAAACTAATTCATTCATGCTCAAACACAACCAACTAGTCATGTATAAAACTATAACATACTAAACATCCTAATCATGCATAAGAAAATAAATATCATACTAAACAATTAAATCATGCTCAAACAACCAACTAGTCATGCATAAAACTATAGCATACTAACATCCTAATCATGCATAAGAAAATAAATATCATACTAAACAATTAAATCATGCTCAAACACAACCAACTAGTCATGCATACTTAAATATCATAACTAACATGCTTTCTAAATTATTAATTCATGCGAAGAAGATAAGTATTGTATGCCCTCAGGTCTAACCTTTTTTTCGTCGTCTTTTGGAAGCACGTTTCACGGCCGTCGGAAGGGTTAATGTTCCACAACTTTTCTGGTTCGCTGGTTCCTCTTTTCCTTCGTTGTCCTGCTGATTTGCTCGCTGTTTTCCCTCCGCTTTGCTGCTGTATTGCTGCTGTGTTGCTGCTGTCTCTTAGGCCACCATTCTGGTTGTTTTAGCTACTGTTTTGTGCGTTTTTAAGGGAGTTGGGGGTGTTGTTTTTGTGCGATTATTCAAGGACTTTAAAGTGCAGTTTTTTAGTGCAGTTTGGGGATTTTAGCCACTGTTTTGAGCTGCTGTTTTTGCTGTTTTGGTTGCTGTTTTTGCTATTTTTGCTGCTGTTTTTGCTGTTTTTACGGTGATTTTAAAGTGCAGTTTTTTAGTGCAGTGAAGGGGAATTTAAGTGCAGTTTTTTGGTGATTTTTGAAGTGTTTTGGAGTGCAGTTTTTTGTGGTTTGAGGGTGCAGTTTGGGGCTATTTTTGGTATGAATTAGGGCTGTTTTGGGGCTGTTTTTGTATGATTAGTGGGCTGTTTTTTCAGGTGCAGTTTTGCAGTGAAAGGAGGTGATTTTATGGGCTGTTTGGGCTATCTTTGAGCTGCTGTTTTGGTGGCTGTTTGGGCGTGAACAAGGGCTGTTTTGGGGGGCTGCAGTGGCGTGTTAGGGGCTGTTTATGAGGGGGCTGTGTTGGCGTGCTTGAGGGCTGTTTGTGAGGCAGTAGGCGTGAGCAGAGGCTTGCAGTGAGGTGTGTTTTGTGTTGTCTATCTTTTCATGTGTGTGCTCAATATGTGCTCCCTATGTGTTCCATATGTGTTAGCCATTTTGGTTGGTTTTAGGCTTCTTTTATAGGCAAGGGAGGAGAGTGTTGGTGGCTTACAACATGCTTGATTTAGGGAGATTCTTCTTAGTGGAGAGTTTGGTGGAGGGTTGGCTTGTGCTATTTAATTGTTTGAATTAGGTGGCTTTGGTGTTTAGAGAGGCAATGGGCGTGAATATGGTTGGCAAAGGGTGATGGGTGCTAGTTAGTGGGTTAGGTGGACTTTGTTGGAGGTGGAAGTGAGTTGTACATGTTTTGTGTGAGTGGAAGTGAGGTGTGCATGTTTTAGGGAATGTTGGTGGCTAGTGATGTGTGGTGGTGGCAAGTGTTGTGTGAGTGGAATTTATGATTGTTTATGTGTATTTAGTTAACTTAGGAGAGTGATAGGCGTGTGGTATGGTGTTTGGGCGTGAGGTGTGGTGTTGGGCATGGATTTGGTTCTTTTTTGTGGGCTTGGGTATTTGGGCTTGGTGTATGATTTGGTAAGTGGCTTATGGGTTCTTGGCCGAGCATAAGCAGAGATCCAACGAGCAAATCGAAGCTAGACAACCAAGTTAAATCCAACAATAATTTCAATTTCCAACTTTACCCTTCCGACGTCCGTTTTCCTGCAACTTCCATGACATGAAAAGGTAGTGCCTCCTTACGAGACTCGTCATTGGACATGATATGCAAAAATGCAGTGTCTACACTTCCACTGCAGTAGGCTGATGGAGATCTGAGATTGTTATTGTGGACAACAGAACCTGGGCGACGCCGTTCCTATGCTCGCGGCCTAGTTGGGAAGGACTAAATAACATGGAGTCGCCACCCGGTGTGAACCGGGACAAAGATTTAAGGCCGCACTCACCCCTCGCAAGGGAAGACCTCAAACCGTTGGGTTCGGAATGGTCCATTACTTATGTCACTTGTAATGAAAGGATTTATGTAATAATTTAATCAAGCTTAAGTAACACTTATTTCCAAGAGTATCATGCTTCTAAATTCTCATATGCAAAATAAAACTTATGTACGCATTTCACATATATCTCACATTTAAATTTGCATGCTTAACATATATCAAGATAGCAACGAACATACAACTTTATTTGCATATCACATTCAGGAAGACACAAGCACACATATTAACCATACAAGCACACATATGGGCATTTTTCCAAGCGGTACGTGGAATTGTAGCCCAAGTACAGACCGCACTACAGTCCATTCGGAATCGGCTACGGAATTTACGTCTGGGTTTCCATCCGATATACCGCAAGAAATAATACTCAAATGTTATCATGACATAAGCATATGAATTGTAATACATTAACATATTTGCATTTATACATGTGGAGATAGCTACTAGGAAAACTATGCATGAAATCTAATGAAGGGGACTCAGTACAGTGAGTGCGCGTTCGTGTAGCGTTCGTAAACGCGTTCGAACAGAAATGAAACAGAATGCTCACGTTCGTATGGCGTTTGTTAACGCGTTCGAACGGAAATGGAACAGAATGCTCACGTTCGTATAGCGTTTGTTAACGCGTTCGAACGGAAATGAAACAGAATGCTCACGTTCGTATGGCGTTTGTTAACGCGTTCGAATGGAAATGAAACAGAATACTCACGTTCGTATAGCGTTTGTTAACGCGTTCGAACGGAAATGAGACCTGATGCATGATAAGGCAAAATGTATGCGCGTTCGAGTTGCGTTCGTAAACGCGTTTGAACGGAATGGACCTGATGCATGACATGGGATGCAATACATAAACACAAAATAAAGGGGCGCGGCGAAGTACTGCCGTAAAGGTGGCCTTTTGGGGCTCTTGATCTCTCAAAGAGAGGACCTTTAGACCAACATACTAAGCTCATGCGCGTCACCTCACACATACAAAAATAGAACCAATCATATCAACCAAGTATGCCTGATTGAACACATCTTACATCCAATCTGAACACACATCAACCGGCGTGGCAAAGCATCGTGGTAACGGGTTTTAACCCCTCCCCATAAGGGATCTTTCATTCCACTTACTAAGCCCATGCGCTTGATTGAACCATACATGAAAGATAAACTCAATAATATCAAACTAAGTATGCCCGATTGAACGTATCTCGCATCCAACCGAACACACATCAACCGGCGCGGCGAAGTAGTGTCACAAAGGTGGCCTTTTCGGCTCTTTGTCTCCCAAATGGAGGACCTTTGGACTAACTCACTAAGCCCATGCGCTTGATTGAATCATGCATAAATAAACAACATATTGAATTCAAGTAAAGAAAACTAAATAAACAAAAGCAACACAACGAAAGAAAGATGGTGCCGTTTACCCAAGCGGTACGTGGAGTTGTGGCCCGAGTACAGATCATATTACCGTCCATTCGGAATCGGCTATGAAATTTATGTCCGGGTTTCCATCCGATATACCGCGAGAGTTGACACATCTCTCATTCATCCAATACCCACAACATATTACATCTCATAATTCATGCATGTTTATCTACTCAAAGACCACAACATGCATTTCAACATGACAATCATACAAGTAATACTTAATAAATAATACGGAAAAAGAAAACAAGTGTGAAAGATACCCTCAGGTCTAACCTTTTAAGCCGTCTCTCGGACTCGCGTTTCACGAAGATCGGAAGGGGTAAAGCTCCGTAACTTTTCTGGTTCACTGGTTCAGCGTCCTAGCTCACTGCTTTGCCGTTTTGCTTGCGGTTCGAACTCCGTTCTGCTCCTATTCGGCCTCTGTCTTGCTGCTCACTGCACGGGCCACCTGTTTTAATGTTTTCAATGAACTATTCCAAGTTTGTGTGGGTTTTTAGTGCAGTTGTATGTGATTTTTTTTTGAGATTATCTATGCAGTTTTTATGTTATTATTTTTTAAGGATTTGGGCTGCTGTTTTTGGGTAATCTAGGAGGTTGTTTAGGCGTGTTTTAGGATTCGGCTAAGGGTGAGTTTGGTATGTTCTGGATTCGGCTATGGTGGTTGTAGGTGCTTTGGATTCGGCTATGGAGGGTGGTTGTAGGTGCTTTGGATTCGACTATGGAGGGTGGTGGCTTGTGGTGGGTTCTTTGTTCTCTTTCTTGTGTATGTGTGAAGTGTTTTCTCTTTTTTTTGTTTAGTCTTGGGTGTGTAGAGAGAGTCTAGAGAGATTTCGAGAGAGTTTGGGTGTGAATTATATGTGTCAAGTAGAGGAATGGCCTTGGTTAGGGGTTGTTTATATAGAAGATGTCTAGGGTTTCACCTTGTCTCGTTTCCAAATTAGGAGAGATGAGAAAGGTATACACAAGATTGAGGGGGGACAAAATATTTTATTTTAGGAAGTTGTAATATTTAATTTGTGTTGGTTTAGGAATACAAATATTTTATATTGGTAATTATCTTATTAGATTAGGAAGTCAAATATATGATTGGCTTTAATTGGTTAGGATTGATTTTAATTAGGCATATCTTCTTTTTAGTTTTGGTATACAATATATTCAAATTATTTAAATTAGGCATGATTTTAGTTTAAGTTAGGTAAATATTTTATTTAATTGGTAAATGGTTTAAATATTTTATTTAATGTTTAATGTTTAAATTAATATTTATTTATTTAATTTGGGATGTGTTTTATGGGCTTTGGGGAGCTAAATGGGCTGGGTGTGAGGCTAGCAGCAAAACCAGAATTACCGACACCGTTCGAACGCTCCCTCGAACGCGACACGAACACCCGCAATCTGTTTTCCGTTCGAACGGAGTAGCGAACGCAGCACTAACGAAGACAGTGAGCTTGTTTATTCTGAATTTCCCCTTCCGATATCTGTTTCCCGCGGCTTTCGTGACTCAAAAGGTAGTGCCTCCAAATGAGGCTCATCATCGGGTTTCACATGCGAAAATGCAATGCCTACAGTTATCCTCTCTCTATTGAAGTGAGCCTCGTAGCTTCGCAATGGCTCTTCTCTCCGTTGCTGGATGGCATTGAGGTCA
>SKCR01030910.1:0-31995 GCA_019454045.1 Zanthoxylum bungeanum
GGGTTGCTCTAAGGCTTTGTTTGTTATCGTGGTGCTATAGCTACAATTGCCATGAAAAGTCGATAGTGTTTGGTAAAACGTAACTTTAAATAATAATTTTAATAAAGGATTTAAAGTCCTTTATTGGTATTATAGTTTTTTCATCAAATAATTCTGGGATAAAATGACCTTAGCTAACAAACCACAATGCAAGTGTTTATCAAATACTTTCAAGTTGTGGCCTAAAAGCTACAACTCACCAACTGCAGTACCAAACAGAGCCTAAAGGAGGTTGGTCAGGAGCATTTCTGGTGTAGGAGGTTTGCGTGCTTGTGTACCTTGCTGCCTGACTGACTGTCTATAATTGATGGACACTTGATGGTTAGGTTTACTGTATTATTAAGGATGTTGTGCGTGTAAACTGGAGCTGGATTTCATTGCCCTTGTAGTTTCGGACAAAATCTTCCACATCACAGCTTTTTATCCATGCGCCTGTTTCATGATGTGCCAGTTTGATATGGTTTCATAATAGTATAGGCTTTAGTCTTATAGGATTGAAGACATTGAAATTCATAATTTCCATTTGATCAAAGAGGTCTCATTTATTGAATTAAGCATGTGTGAAATGGCTCTAATATGATTTTATTGAAAATTACATTTTTCCTTATTTCTAATTCTAAAGTGGATGATGATGCATCTACTCTATATTCTCGTATGTTTCATATGCACATTTTATTATCCAAAATATATCCCCTTGATCAAGCAAACAAACAACTCACATGAAACTTTTTTTTTATCTACCAGGGTCTCAACCTACATGGTCGTGTATACGTGAATGAACAAGGGATTAATGCACAGGTACCTTTCTCCTTTCTTTAAATTGGATCTGTCAAATTTCTGGTGATTTTCTACTTTGTTTTTTTGATACTGCAGACTTGTCATAGTTCTCCATGTTTAGGTGTTGGTTTAGACTAGTCTTGTGGAATTTTTGTTTCAATTGTGTTGGATAAAAATTGATTAAAATCACGAACATAAGAACAATACATAATTTTCGGACAAGTTGTGTGTACTAGTCAGTTAATGGGTATGATCTTTACAGCTAGTACAAGAGGTTTAAGGTTTAAATCCTGCTCTTATCAGGTTGAGGAAGGGTTTGGTTTACATTCAAGTACTTTTTAGGGAAAATTTTGTAATCTTTTTTAAAAAAAAAGGTTGGATGATATTGGGAGTTTCCTTAAAAATTCCTCCTGATTTGCTTCTTTTTTCGCAGTACAGTGGGCCATCAAGAGACGCTCTTGCCTACGTTGAATGGTTAAGAGAGGAAGAAAATTTTTTCTGATTTATTGGTTCAGATATCTCCAGCTTTAAATGGGCATGCCTTTCCAAAACTGAAGCTGCGGTATAAGCCTTCACTAGTACAGGCAAGCTATAATTATGATGTTTATTCTTTGTAATACAATTCTTTTTATTCTTCGCATCTCCTTTACTGATCATTAAACTAGTGCCAGTGCCCCTTATTTTTCATATTATTATATTGCTGTAGAATCTTTACAGTCTTTGGAATCAATATTCATTTTCTTTTTCCCCATAACGATGTTGCCGTTTAATTTTTGAATCATTATTTTCGGTTTACTTTATTACTTTGAAGTTCCTTTATTACATGAATATCATAATCATGATTTTTTTTTTTTTTTTTTTACTTCCGGTTCCAACCGGAACCGTACGGTTCCGGTTGGAACCGCTGGAACCGTTCGGTTCCAGCGGTTCCAACCGGTTCGGTCAGGGTAAGAACCCTAACCGAACCGGTCAGGTTCCGGTTCGGTTCCGGACCGGAACCGGTTGGAACCGGAACCGTCCGGTTCCAACCGGTTCGGTTCCGGTTCCGAACCGGAACCTTGGCCGGGTCTAGTGTGTACTAGTCAGTTAATGGGTATGATCTTTACAGCTAGTACAAGAGGTTTAAGGTTTAAATCCTGCTCTTATCAGGTTGAGGAAGGGTTTGGTTTACATTCAAGTACTTTTTAGGGAAAATTTTGTAATCTTTTTTTTTAAAAAAAGGTTGGATGATATTGGGAGTTTCCTTAAAAATTCCTCCTGATTTGCTTCTTTTTTCGCAGTACAGTGGGCCATCAAGAGACGCTCTTGCCTACGTTGAATGGTTAAGAGAGGAAGAAAATTTTTCTGATTTATTGGTTCAGATATCTCCAGCTTTAAATGGGCATGCCTTTCCAAAACTGAAGCTGCGGTATAAGCCTTCACTAGTACAGGCAAGCTATAATTATGATGTTTATTCTTTGTAATACAATTCTTTTTATTCTTCGCATCTCCTTTACTGATCATTAAACTAGTGCATGGGCATGCCTTTCCAAAACTGAAGCTGCGGTATAAGCCTTCACTAGTACAGGCAAGCTATAATTATGATGTTTATTCTTTGTAATACAATTCTTTTTATTCTTCGCATCTCCTTTACTGATCATTAAACTAGTGCCAGTGCCCCTTATTTTTCATATTATTATATTGCTGTAGAATCTTTACAGTCTTTGGAATCAATATTCATTTTCTTTTTCCCCCTAACGATGTTGCCGTTTAATTTTTGAATCATTATTTTCGGTTTACTTTATTACTTTGAAGTTCCTTTATTACATTTACATGAATATCATAATCATGATTTTGTTTTTTTTTTTTTTAAAAAATCTTGTTTCTGCTTATTCTCCATTATTTGATGGTGGTGATTGAAATAGAAATGAGCAACTGATTTCATTGGTAATTTCTAACAAAATAACCTCCTAATATGAACATATTCTTGCTGGGAATTTCATTGTTTCTCGCGTATAAACTTTTGTATATGCATGCAAATTTGTAGGTGCAGGTTTGCATCCATATGAATGTGTTTGTGTTTTAGCTACTACTGATATAAATTTTATTTCTCAAGTTGGAAGGAGGCATTTCTCATCTTCCTTTGCTTGACCCATCAATGCGTGCAATATCACTAGCTCCTTCCGAATGGAGACACAGATTAGAAGCAAGAAAGGACATGGATAAAGCATCAAATTCAAAACTAAATAGGGACTTTATTCTATTGGATGTGAGAAATGGTACTTCTTTGCTTCTAAAATGTTGTATTTGGCATTTATCATGTTTGTTTGAGCTAGCTATTTATTTTAAATTTCACTGAGTTGGTCCTGAAGATTTGTAGATTTCGGCATAGTAGTGTAGCAAGAAAATTGATCCCATGGGGGTAAAATTTGATTTTCTCAAAAAGTGTTAGATACTCTTTATTTTAGGGAGGCAAATAAAAATTATATCATTAACAAAATATATTTTTCATTAATTTATATGACGCATTATAATCCGCCACTATTTGGCATAGTTACATAATGAGTGCAGTACCTTCCTTATTCATTTGAGCACTCTAAGTCAATCCCCATTTAACTCTACAGCTTTCATATCAACTCATAAACTTAAAAACTTCTACTTTTTTTTCTTTTTTAAGCATAGCATTATTGATAATTAAACCTCCTCCCCACCCATTTGAGCGGGGTTCAAGCAAGAGATTTTACCAAGTAAACTAGTTCGCATCCGCCCATATCCTTATAACTCCTTTAGTAATATATAAAAAAATTGTCTAGAGAGACTACCTGTTTCAAGTTGCATGCATTGGACATAAAAAAAAAAAAAACATTTTGAGAAAAGTGCTAGTTACAAATTTACTATGAAAGTATAAAGGTTAAAAACGTGATATTACCGTGCGTTTTTGGTGCATCTGCACTAACCTACCTCTTATTCATGCTATCATTTACTGGAGCCAATGGCCTGTTCTGGATTTAGATAGCGAACTTGCTTCTCACTGGCTCTCCAGAGCTAATTTGCTGATCACTGGCTCTCCAGTTTCAACCAATATCAGTGGACTTAGTATGGCTCCTGGGTGCAGTTATGTTATGTCTAGTCGTGTTAGATTTGCCCAATCACCAATCTTTGGTCTTCAGGATAAGTAGTTTTTGAGATTCCTAGACAGGCAGATAGCTACTTCTGCTGTAGAAGTTGCAGTATGCTATAATGCATACTTTCTGCTATCGAAGATTAACAACGGTGTAATTACTTGTAATTAGGGTATGAGTGGGATATTGGTCATTTTTATGGTGCTAGAAGACCTGATGTGGACTGCTTTAGGAGCACTTCATTTGGACTAACCCAGAGAGAGGTATGGTCAATCTAAGCCTTATATCAAATTGTAAACTTTTAGCATAAACATCTCGTCTTTACTGAACAAGATCTTAGATATATTCATGACTGTATTTAAACTGGAACATTTGTCTAGAAATTCTATGTGGAAAATTTATTTATAGTAGAAAATATAGTTAGTAAATTTCAACTTATTTATTTATCTTTTCAAAAGAAATTATTTATTTTACAAAAGCTGCAGTCCTCAAAAGTTTTCTTTTCTAGTAGTATTATCTTTGCATGTGATGTGATGGTGCTTTTATGTTAAAACTTAAATACTGTTGTTGAATCCTCCACTATTATTAGTTCAAGTTTTTAGGATTTTCTTTGAAAAAGAATTATCATAAAAATAACTGAATGAAGAACAAAAAAAGTTGTGAATTAAATGGCAATAGGAATAGGAATAGGAAGAATAAAAAAGAGCTCTAATGTCTGTGCAACTCCTTTCAGGCTCCAACATCTGAGCTAATGTATTAAATGTTACAACTGTAAGGTTGCTTTCTTCTTATCTAAAGTATACACAAAAGCGTGACCTGAAGGATGCATATATACTTATTTTATCTATAGAACTAATCCTACAAACTGCAGTCTCATTGTAGTATATTTTACTAAGAAACTGTCACACGTCTGAAACTTTTCAGTGATTTCTCCACAATGGCTTTGAATTTTGCTTAGTCAATATCTTCTGTTTGTTCAGGCCGTTGCTTCAGATCCTTTAGCAGACCTTGATAAAGAGAAGACAGACATTTTGATGTATTGTACTGGAGGCATCCGTTGTGATGTATATTCTACAATCCTAAGGTAGCTCACTATTCCCTTCATTTTCCTTCTCGTCATTATGATTTTGGGTTTGATGTTAAATTTAGTAGGTCAATCTGGATGTAGGCTGATTCCTTATATTGCATTGATCTCTTCAATAATACTTGGTTAGTAACATACTTTTTTTGACAAGAAACCGAACTTTCATTGATTGTATGGGAGATTTGCAAAAGTGAACAAGCTGTCCATAACAACTTAGGATCAGCTTTCACAAAAATCTGAAACTAATTCAAAAGAATGCTATCCACCTAAGTGTCTAGCGAGAACAATCTAAGAACAAACCAAATTTACTAGCAACTTCGTTGTCAAATATACTTTATTGAAATCAGTCAAATTTGATGTACTAAACAACTTTTCTGTTGGCGTATGACAAGTTTAGAGGTCAACATATAAAAATTTGAATCTCTAATATATACATAAATGCTTTATGTATCAAACACATGGACCATAAAGCATGAACTATAACATCATTATGTTGGTATGATTTCATGTGTTAGATAGTGAATACCACATTTATTTTCTGACAATAGGAATTTGTTATATTGCATGGTAGTATGGTACATAAGAAGATTACCAACATATTTGGGATTGTGGTAGATTCTCAAATAATCACTTTTTTGAGAATCTACTCCCTAATTATGTTGAATTATCATTTATTTGATGACTGTAAGTGTAATAAATCTAAAATAACATAATAGAGTCGAATCGCCATGTTTGTAATTCGATGTTAAAACGATTGCAAATAAGAGATCACGATGAATGGAATTGAAAATAAACTTTGTATTTAAGATTTAGTTTCAACAATAACCAGATTAGCAAAATACAAGGAAATGACTCAAGCTTTTCAACTATCGTCTTTCTTCTTGATCAATATAAGCGGACTCGAGTATGGAGATGTACTGGGTTGTATAATGCCAGCCTTGAGGATCTCTTTGACTAGTCTCTCCATTTTGCCCTTTTAACAATGTGGATACCTGTAAGGTTTGACTCTCACTGGACCTTCGCCTTCTTTGATTACAATGGCATGGTCTTCTTCCCTTTTTTGGTGGCAAGCAATTACGCTCGTGGAATACCTTTTGGAATTCTTCCAACAAGAATTCTAATTTTTCTTTCTGTACCTCATTGAGGTCTTCCTTCTTGTTATCTCCTGGTTGATTCATCTCACTCCATAATAACACTCCGTAAAATTCTACCTCGGTAGCCGTCAGAATGGACTTAAGTGTCATGGGAGACTTGCATAAGGTTGGGTCACCTTTGATTACCGTTTCCTCACTTCTTTAATGAAACTTCAAAGACATTTCACCCAATTCTACTTCTAGACTCCTACACATTCCCTGCGATATCGTCTTATGCCAGTCACCCAAACATACTCCAAGTTGTGGTGTTCCTTCAACCGGTTGCCCCAATGATTCAAAAAACGCGGCTGACACAACTATGACAATAAGTGATGCGAGGCGATTTTCAGTTTGACGCGAGGCAGTTGACGCGGAAGCCTCAATCCAAACACGGGAAAAATTTTAAATTTTAAATATAAAATAAAAACATCAATTCATGAAATCATCAAACTCAAAGCATCAATAACACATCCACACCAACTAAAATATAAAAAAATAAAATAAAAAATCATCATCAAAACAAAACAAGTTCATAATAAAAGAAAATGACAATTAATTTCTAAATATGCTATCATTAGTGTCTAAGAAAAGTGGATGTAAAGTTCCATCTTCTCCATCATCATCATCATCAAAAGTGTCATCCTCTTAAGAGTCATCATCATCATCAGAAATGTCATCCTCCTCATCATTTGCATTGTCCTCCCACTCAGTTTCTTCATCAACCAATTGTGGATCCTTTCCTTTGCCTAACAAATAACATAAAGTCATGTTTTCTATATGAAATTTATAGTATGTGAATTCATTTAAATGAAGAGTAAATTACCTTCATTTCTTTTTCTCTTTCGTACTAGTGGTCCACTTCCACTCGGGTGACCAATGTCAACTCCCAAAAATCCTTCTGAAGATGTTTCCTCGACATGATCTTCTCCAACCACCCACTAATCATCGGAAGGAATCTCATCTTCAATTAAGGGATCCTCATCCTATTTCAGTTATTGTTTCTTCAAGAACTTATATTGCAACTTCTTATTACATATGACGTACACTAATGAGTTCAATTTCTGAGTGGAAAATCTATTTCTCCTCGTTGTATGAATCTACACAAATGGGAAATAGAGTTTTAACATTAAAAAACTACTAATTTTTAAAATTAAATATTCAAAAGTTTTCGGAAGCACATATAAAATTAAATGCACTCCATTTGCGCTCAAACCCTGACGATGAGCAAGTCAAGCTCAAGATCTTCACAGCTAAGGACTGCATTTCAGGAGTTTGGTCTCTATATTGACTCTACCAATCAGCTACAATAAGAATGAACACACGTTTAAAAATTAAGACAAGCTTTCAATAATAATACTACCTAAATTATTTTTCACATACCAAGACTATGATTAATATCGAGTTTTTAGCCAAGCCAAATGAAAACATCTCGGTTTTTTTTAAGAATGCATCCACCTACACATCTGTCTGTCTTATCCTCATCATTGGTCATAAGTTTGTCAATGCACATGAAAACCCCCAACTTAATCTCTGGATGCTTGGATGGATTCCGATTGTCTGAATACTGGATCTAGGGATTTTCAAAAAGTATGCAACTGCATGCCAATGGCGATGCATCTGAAACTCCAACCTATCATCAATTATCTTCGATATCTCTTTGTATGCTCCAACTTCATTTCCCAAATTTTTGGCCATCTCTTCCTTTGCTTTATCCATTGCACCGTAGATGAATCTCATCCCAGACATTTTTTCACCATCCGTCATCCTCAAAACATTAACCAGGGGTTTTGTGGTTTTCAATACATAAGCCATGCTTATCCAGAATCTGTCACTCAAAATGATTTTTTTTAACTTATCTCCCCTCAAGCTTCTTCGACAAACTAAGTTCATTCCATTCCTTCGAAGTAAACATTTGCTTTCGACCGTACATACTTTGTAATGTCAAGAATGCAGCAGCAAACGTTGTAAGAGCGGGGCGCACCAACTCTTTCTTGGTAAAACTCCTCATCAACGCCCACCCCTCTCCATGATTATATATGAAATTGCTCACCTGTCATAGGACATTAATAAATACATTATCAAGTAGTGAATGATTTAAGAAAAAGAACCTACCAAAATGATTGTGTTAAGGTATGATAGTTACATTCTTAGCTTTTATCAATGCATTTTTTTTTTGTTGAGGTAGCTTCCAATGTCTTCAAGCATCAAACCAATACAGTGTGCAGCACATGGTGTCCATGATAGCCGTGTCTTCTTTTGCATCAACAGTTCGCCAGTTTTCTTGTAGTTTGATGCATTATCTGTCACCACTGAACTACAATGTCCTCTCCAACTTCTTCAACAACTTCATCAAGGAGTTTTAAATAGCTAGTTTGCATCTTTTACTACCTCACTAACATCAACAGACTTCAAAAAAATTTCCCATTGGGATTGTTCACAAGGAAGTTTATTAACCGTCTTCCCCTCATGTCCTTACACCCATTCACACTAGTTTATTTCCATGATTTTTTTTTCACACTATCAACTTCTTTAGTGGTGGCTACTTCCTTGTTTAGTGTTGTAGTTGATAGCTCATATGGTGTAGGTGGCTTGAGACCACGTCCAAAGTTACCAACTGATTGCAACATATTGATAAATGGACTATTGGCAACATTAAATACAATTCCATTCTCAAAAAAGAACCTACTAATGTTCTATGTCGTGCGATCACACAACTTCTTCTCACTTTTCATAAATGACCACCGGATTTCCCTCGCCCCTCCCTCTTCCACACACTGTAGAAATCTATTCTTTAGTCTTCTAACTCTTCTATGGGGGACACTAGTTGTTGAACCACTGTTAGATTTATTGTGCAAGGAGACACCTTGGTTTCTTCTTTGTATATTTGTGCTACCTTTTTGGTTTCAGAATGCTCCTCCATATAATTTTAATTTCATCTCTTACTTCTGGGGGCACCAAGGTACATGGGGCAGCATTACCATGAACACCTGCAAGATGTTCTTTCATTCTAAACACACCTCCTTTAAGTATCTTAAGGCAAAAATTACATTGAATGTATTTATACCCCTTTGATTCCTTCCTTGTCAACCTCTTGTCCATACTTCGAAGCCGGATCTTTTCGATCAACATGACGGCTATACTAGAATAAAAAATTATAACGCAAATTAACCAAAACATTGAACAACTTAAATAATCACAAATGTAAATATTACTTAAGAATCAAATACCAAAACCTAATGTAGCATTACAAATGACTAGAGAGATCACGTACCAACACATGCATCGAAAAAATCAGAACATAACAGAAAATTGAATTACAAAACAGAATAGAAAATCACAGAACTGAAAAGAAAAAAAGTAAAACAAAACAGAAAAAACAGATCAAAAAACACAGATTATAAACCAAAAAATTGAAAACTAACCTTGAAGAAGAAATTGAAGATGGAATTGGTGAAGTTTCAATTGTTTTTTTAGTTTGTGTTGTTTTGTTGGGTGTTTGAAAATGTGGGAGCTGAAGTTAGGAGTGAGAATCTTGACTTAAGCTCCCCATTTTTATATATATTTTTAATTTTTTTAATTGCGTTTTGGTTCGAGGCTTTCGAGTCGAACCAACTCGGGACGTCCCGATCAGCCTCACATCGCCGATGTGTCTTGCCTAGAAAAACACGACGACTGACGCCTCGAGGCAACCATATCCAGTGTTTAAAAAAGCGCCTGAGGCGGCCGCCTCGCGGCGACGGCGCGTTGAGGTGGCCGCTTCTTGCGCTATTTCCAGTTCGGCCGCTTCAATGCGAGTGAGGCGGCCGCCTCACTCACATGGGTTTTTTTTATTTTAAATTTTTTACTTCGAAACGAAGACGTTTTGGTCTCCAAAACGTCGTCGTTTCGATTTCAATATAAACAAAAGAAAAAAATCAATACATTTTTCCCTTTTCGTCTCTGTCTCGTTGCTCTCTCTGTAATCTCGTCGCCTCTCTTCTCTCGTTCCCTGCAATCTCGTCACCTCACCTCTCTCGTTCTCTGCAATCTCGGCCGCCTCAGGTATTAGGGTTTTCTGGTTTAAGCACTTTGAGTTTGAGGAGCAATGTTTGTTGGTTTCTTGCGGGTATTAGGGTTTTTGTTTTAAGCTTTTCTGGTTTCTTGCAGGTATAAGGGTTTCTTACTGATATCATGCTTTAGTTTGTTTAAACTGATATCATGCTTTTCTGGTTAGTTTGTTTTAAGCTTTTCTGGATTCTTGCTGCTTTAAAAAGTTTTCTGGATTATATCAAGTTGTTATTTGCTAACAAAATGTTTACTGATATCATGAATTTTCTGGATTATAACACTAAAACAGTGAATTTTCTGGGTTATTTGTAAATTTTTCTGGATTATAACACTAAAACAGTGAATTTTCTGGATTATATCATGAAGTTTGTAAATTATATCATGAAATTTGTAAATTTTAATTATTTTTTCGATTTTCGGATCGAGGCGTCCGCCTTGCCGCTTCGAGGAGGTCCGCCTCGCGCCTCAATGGCTGGCCGCCTCAAGGTGCCGCCACGTATTTTCAAACATTGACCATATCGAATTGAATTTTTAAACCATGGCTGTCAATCATCATTACAATGGGCTTACCTCTGATTTTCCCCAACAATATTCCCCCAAGAGAATAAATCAGCAACTCCATCTCTTGATTTGGGTGTTCCTCAGTCTCCACGATTTGTTCACTTGTCGCTAAAACCTCGATGGCTCTATCTCCTTCTCATCTTCCGCCAAGAGAGTGACCCTCAAAGAATTGACTGCTCATCTGCTCATCTAGCCATGTTTGTAATCCGATGTTAAAATGATTGCAAATAAGAGATCATGATGAATGGAATTGAAAATAAACTTTGTATTTAAGATTTAATTTCAACAGTAACCAGAGTAGCAAAATACAAGAAAATCGCTCAAGCTTTTCAGCCTCCAGCAATACAAGGATTTTCCCTATTACAAGCTTACCTAAAACTCTCAATACCAGAGTACCCGTACATCTCATCATTACCTCTACCTATATATTATTTTTTTAACACCCACGCACTCGATATAATCCTTATTCCCTCTAACTAACTTGGCCCACGTTAACAACCCTTCTGTCTAGCACCAGCTGTCATCATGCTCTCCAATTCATATGTCTCTCTTGATGGGCAAGATGCTTTTGGATGGATGTTGAAGATAGAGCATTTCTTAGACACATATCCCACTCCAAGCAAAGGATATCTATAGTAGCTTATCATTGAGAAGAGGAAGCCTTATCATGGTATTTTTGGATGAGAAAGGATGGACAACTGAGATCATGGAGATCTTTCTTGGGAGCTGTTACATGAAGGTTTAGGGATTCAGTGTTTGAGAATCATGAGGGAGCTCTGTTCATGTTATCCCAGGCCACAACAGTCAAGGCTTATATCAAGGAATTTGCGGTATTTTCTAACGAAGTTAATGGGTTAATTGCCAAATCTTTATTGAATTGTTTCATATATGGGTTGAAAGTTGATATTAGAAGGGAAATGATGGCACTAAGACCTGCAAGCATCATGGAGGCCATGGATTTGGCTTTGTTACAAGAGGAGAAGTTAAGGGGATTAAGGGGTACTTTTAGAAATCAAAGAAATTCTTTCCAAATTTCCTCAACAAATCCTATTTGCTACGGTCACTAATCCTGAAAATAAGGTAGGAAGTTCTTCAATCAATGGTTGGTCTATCAAGAGGCTGACACCAACAGAAATGTAGGTCGGAAGAGATAAAGGCTTGTGCTATAATTGTGAAGAAAAATTTCATCTTGGGCACAAATGCAAGGCTAAAATGTTGCTCATGATTGTTCCAGATAGTGAAGAACGGGAGATGGCGGAAGGTAGGAATGTGGATGATTTACACAGTGGAATGAGACTGAATGTGATCATCAAAAGTCAGAAATAAGCTTTCATGCTTTATCTGGGTATCCATTTCCAAAAACATCGAAGCTGTTAGGATCAATCAAGGGAAAGTAGGTGAAGGTCTTAATAGACATTGGAAGCACCTCACCATTATATTCAACAAAGGGTACTTTCATATCTTGGTTTGGATGTTGTGGCTGTTCCATCAACTATCAAATAATTAAGGGCATTTATTAGCCTAACTCGGTACTATAGTAGGTTTATGAAGAATTATGCTGTGATTACTGCACCACTAACTGATCTATTGAAAGTGGATTCCTTTCTTTGGAACGATCAAGCACAGGCTGCTTTCCATGATCCTTACCTAATTTCAATGGATGATGCTAGTAGTAAGGGTATTGGGGCTGTCCTAATACGACATCCAATTGCTTACTTCAGTAAAAAGCTCAATGAAGATTGAAAAGGGTTTCTATATATGTAAGGGTGTTAGTGGCTATCGTGGAAGCCGTCAACAAGTGGAGGTAGTACTTATTGGGCAGGCACTTTATCATTAGAACATATCATAAAAGTTTGAAGAGTTTAATGAACAGATTATTCAAACTCTTAAACAACATCAATACTTACCAAATCTATTGGATTTTGATTATGAAATTCAATATAAACCAGGAAAAGAGAATGTCCCAGCTGTCTGGTCAATCTTAGAGATCTTATCGGCTAGCAAACAGGAGACGGACCCTGCCTTGACAGAAGAAGTAGTGCAGTAAGCGTCTTCGGACATAGGCTACCTGGTTGGTGCGGCATACCCTGTATTCCAACACAAAATCGAACTCTGCGAGCAATTCCTGCCATCGCGCTTGCTTGGAAGTCAACTTCTTTTGAGTAAGAAAAGAAAGTGGCTCACAGCCACATTGCCCGTCTTCACAACAAAACAAACTTTGACCCCATGAAGTCTACCCAATGCTAGATAATAGATCGATATGAACATAATGAGTTGTTCCGCAATAAAACCAGTTGTTGTTAATACCTTCTTCTCGGGAAAGCCATTCTCTGGATTCTTTCTTTAGGAATGAATACTAAGCAAAGTTAAGGCTTTAAAGACCGAGCGAAAGGCGTAGAGTCGTTACTTTTAAATAACTTTATTGAAAGATTTAAATGACTTTATTGAAATCTTTTTTTTAAGAAATGAAAAGACCTGTAGCCGTGCAATATGAGATTGAAAAGCGGTGCTTGATTATACCATTTTTTAACATCTCGTTCCCCTTTTCGAATGCTCGTCACTTGCATTGATTTACTAAAACAGGAAGAGCTGCCCTTATGACTGAAAGAACCGAACCATCTAGAATCCTTCTTTGCTCACTCCATGAGATAATCTACTTTGTATGATTTACTCAGACATCAAGAGCTAACTAAGAAGGGGGCCAACGAGCCCTTTTAAATCAAATGCCCGTGAGAATCTAATGACAGTCTAACACTGTGGTAGTTATTTCCCGGAGAAAGCATGCATTGGATATTCTTCAGGAGACTGGTATGTTAGACTGCAGACCGGTGGAGACACCTATGGATCCAAATGTTAAACTCCTACCAAAAGAGGGGGAGCCATTGGAGAATCCTGAAGAATATAGGAAGCTAATCGGAGAACCATTGGATGATCCTGGACAATACATGAGGCTAGTTGGAAAGTTGAACTACCTTACAATCACTCGACCAAATATTTCTTTTGTTGTAATCGTGGTTAGCCAATTTCTACAAACTCCTTGTCATAGTCATTGGGATGTTGTTATACACATTCTTAGATATATTAAAAGAGCACTAAGCTAAGATCTACTATATGAAGATAAGGGACATACTCAAGTTATTGGTTATTCCGACGCAGATTGGGCAGGTTCTCCGTCAGATAAACGCTCTATTACAGGTTATTGTGTTCCGATTGGAGGTAATTAATATCTTGGAAGAGTAAGAAGCAAGTTGTCGGCGCCAGGTCTAGTGCAAAGGCAGAGTATAAGGCTATGGCCTTAGCAACATGCGAACTGGTATGGTTGAAACAATTATTACAAGAATTAAAGTTTGGAGGAGCACAAATGGAGCTAATCTGTGACAACCAGACAACATTACATATTGCCTCTAATCCTGTGTTTCATAAAGACCAAACACATAGAGCTGGATTGTCATTTTATCACGGAGAAAATTCTATTAGGATGTATTGTTACTAGTTTTGTCAACTCAGAAGGTCAATCAGCAGATGTCCTTACCAAGTCTCTTCGAGACCCTCACATTGATTTCATTTGTAATAAGCTTGGTGCATTTAACATGTGTACTCCAGTTTGAGGGGGAGTGTTAGAATTAGGAATATTGTTAGAATTAGGAATATAATAATTAAGTTAATTGCTAGAATTATTAGCATTTATTTGTAATATTATCTTTCCTAATATGTTGTATTTCTAAGGCTATAAAAAGCCATCTCCTGTAAATATTTTCTCAAGTAATATAGAAGTATTTTATCTACTTCTTTATAATATAAATCAACAAAACCACGTTCACAGGCAGGAGGCGCAGAGCATCCTTGAGAGGCATCTATGAGCATGACTTACTTTGGCAGTTTTCGGTCGTCTTGGCAGCTGTGTGATGGAGACGTGATTTTCGGTCACTCCACATTTTTAAATGATTAGAGGTTAAATGAAACGGCTGACCGCCGCCTACTACCTAGAAGCTGCCTAAACGATCGCCCAAACCGATTTTTTGACCATTCCACCACCATCTATTCCAATGTATGTTCGAGGCAGCTCTACGCTAGAAGCCTTAGATTTTGATTTAATAGAAAGAGATGCCATGTTGGCTCAGCACAAATGTAACCTACAGAGGGTTCTATTACGAATGCATAATATGGCCAACAGACAGAGAGTGGATAAACAGTTTGATGTAGGAGAATGGGGATGGGTGAAACTCCAGCCATATAGGCAGCAATCATTGGCTAAAAGGGTGTTCAACAAGCTCAGCATGAGGCATTTTGGTCCCTATCTTATTACCAAACGCATTGATGTTGTGGCTTACTCATTACAATTATCTGCTTCTTCGAAAATACATCCTATGTTTCATATTTCTCAATTAAAGCTTACAAGTCTACCAATCCCGTTGTTGGGGATATGGCCTAACAATTATCTAATATGGAGGAAGGTTTTCTTTTGAGACCTTTATTTGTGGTTAGCAGTCGACTTATACAGCATGGCTCTCTTCAAATTCCTCAGGTGCTAATTCAGTGGGAACACTTGCTTGTGGAAGATTCCACCTGGGAGAATTTGGCTGCTTTCCAAGAGTCCTATCCAACCTTCAACCTTGAGGACTAGATTCCTTTCAATAGAGGGGTAATGTTACAGTGAAAAATGATGAAATCCAACAACAAAACAAGAGAGGAACAACAAAGCAGGATGAGTGAGGAACAACAGAGCAGGAGTGAGAGACCTCAGAGAATTAGTTCTAAGCCCAAAAGATTTAAAGACTTTGTGTTTAATCAGGGTCAAGTGTCAGTTGTAAATGGCGGCAAAAGTCGGTAAAGTTTCAAATATTTGTTGGTCAATCAGTTAGAGGCATAGAGCACGTGATAGTTAGTTAAGGGCACGTGAGGTGAGCTGAAACAGAATATAAACTATAAATTGTAAACACTAAAATTGAAGGTCAATGAATATTTTTCTGAATCAATAACAGTCTTGGGTTATTTTTAGGTTTAATCTTGAATCCACCACAATCCCAAACATGCTTGTACATGTACCTCCCTTAGGTAGAAAGAGAACAAGAAAAAGAAATCAAGTAAATGCCCTCAATTGTCTGGTAAGATCTATAATTGGCAGTATTCTAAAAGATGGCGTAGGCGGTCGCCTGGATGCGTTCTAGACGTTAGGCGGTGCCTAGCCGTCCCGTTTTGCCAAAAATCGATGAATTAGGCGACGCTTCACGAAAAAACCTTAGATCTAGGGCAAACAACGACTCATTTCGTCATGTGAACAGCATATCGGCGTTGGGCGGTATGGTATGAATACGAAGGATCGACACGTTTATCAAACGGCCACTGGAGGCGGTCTACACCCGTTGGTAGCCACAGACAGCAACCTGAAACTCCCAAATCCTCCTTTTAGGCCTAATTGAACCCAATTTTCAAACCCTAAACCTAGTTGACCTCAATTTGTCATATTATAACCCTAAATCTAATTGAACTCTGATTTTTAAACACAAATAAAAAAAAATTGAATAAAACGTAAAACCACCTAGGCCGCCTAGCCCATCCATCTAACGCCTAACGTTTTTTAGAACATTGATAATTGGATCCATTTTTTAGTTTGATTTTTTGGTTTATACAACACTTCAAATTGTTCTGTTTATATGGTCTACTTTGACAATGTAATGCACTGCGACTTTAATTCTTTGCTCATTTATGAAGGATTCAATTTTATTTGGCAGACAACGTGGTTTTCATAATTTGTACACCTTGAAGGGAGGTGTTTCTCATTATCTTGAGAATGAAGGGCCCATAGAATGGGCTGGGAATTTGTTTGTGTTTGATTCCCGTCTCTCTCTCCCACCCTTGGCTTACAAGCCTGAAGCTGTAAGTGAAGAAAGCATGATTAGAAAGGCTTCTGAAAATCCATTTGCCACATGCTACATATGTGGTTCACAAGTTAGTGAGTTAAGGCATCGGAACTGTGCAAATCTTGACTGCAACCTTCTCTTTCTGTAAGTTCACTTCTCTCTCTTCCCCTCTTGTTATCCTTAATTCTACAATTTCTCTCTTATGTAAGACGAATAGGCTTCCAGTTTTGTCACCTTCTCTCGTGATTCTGATTTGAGAGTTGCTTGTTTGTTTATCAAATGAAAATGGTAGGGCTTTTGCCATCCTCGTACCCCAAAAATATCCCCAAATCATGCCTTTCAAATATCTTTGCATTGTTATATTTTATTTCCATTAATTTCTCTCATTCCTTTGGTTGATGACTTCCCTGAATTTAATGATTGTCATTTGACTTAGACATTGCATTTCTTGTGTCAATGTTTCTCATATTCAGATGTTGTGCTGATTGTGTGAAGAATTTACGTGGTTGTTGCTGCTTGAACTGCACTACTGCCCCTCGACTTAGACCTGTTCTTCCAGGGTATCAAAGATATAAAAAATGGCACATGTATCGAGATTCAGAAGTGCAAAGTGAGTTAAAGGTTTGATCATTCATTCATATGCAAGGTCAGAAGAGGATAATTTTCTGTTCTTCATCTGTTTTTGCTTCACTGGGAACATGAGCCAAAGATTCCAGGATCAACAAGATAATCATGGGAAGGAAATCTTGATACATGCATATGGCATTGGCAGCCTCCAGTAATTCTTTGGAAAACAGCTTGCAGCCTCTAGAGCAAATATAATGCACAACCGATTGTAACTGAAACTTCTTATTTGATATAAAACTTGAACTCAGTTTTATTTTTTTATTTGTGCTGTAGAAATCAACAGAAAAAAATAGCTGGATTCTTTTTTGGTCGCTTCTGCGGATAAGAAACAGGAAAAAAAATAACATATAAAAATGATCATATTTAGGTAATATTCTCTTGCAATGAGAGGAGATAGAGAGGAGAAAATTTTAAATTACTTTATAATTTTCAATGTGTTTGGTTTGCATATTTAGGGTTGAATTTGATTTCCAATGGAATTTGAGGTGGTGTTTGGTTGGGAGGAGAGGAGAGAGGAGGGTTGAGGAAATAATGATGGAAAATTTGTACAAGGAAAAAAAAATTATATATTTTTTATGAATAAATTTACTATTTTATACTAAATATCAATATTTATTAGTAAATTTGTTTATAAAATTAAAAATTAAAAATAATCTAAAAATTGAAAAATATTTTTAATTGAAATTATATTTTATTTATTTAATGTTATTTTATTAATGATAATAAATTTATAATAAAATTATTATTAAACATAAATAATTTAATTATAATATTAAATTAACAATTTTTTATAAATAATTATAAATTTGAAAATTAAACGACTTAAATAAATAATATTATATTATTAGTACTACCATATATATATGAATTGTAAAGTATACAATAATAATAGTAAAATCAAATTTTAGATAAAATTATAAATAAAGTCCAGTGCTTTCACATTTAAATGAAATAAAATATGAATTAAAGTATTATTATTGATTTATCCTCAACATTCACTTTCAATAGAGCCACGGTCATAGTATTTGTAAAAATATAAATTTTACATTTTAAGTGTTTTAATTAGCTCATTTTACAAAATTGGTTGATGATGCATATGGATTAGGATGGTAAAATACGAGTTCGGATCCAGATTCATATTAAATTTTTCGAATTTGAATATGCAAAGAAATACACAGATCTTACCCGTACAGATTTTCGAATATCCGAATCCGCAAAAAATACAGATTTTATTTTTTTTCTTTTTAAATTATTTAATTTTAAACATCCAAAAAAAAAAAAAAATATCTATAATTAAGTAATATCAATTTAACATCCAAAACAATATATATAATTTAAAATCTATCCAAAATAATATAAATATATAATAAAATCATAATAAAGATACTTTTATTTATTTTTATTATATTATTTCCGATACGGATATCCAGATTCAATTGAATCTGGATATGAATATTGTTGACATCCCTATTTATAGAATGTACTTGGATAAGGTCCAGAATTATTTTGGATATGACATAAGGATTATATTATACATGCATTATATATAATTTTTTAAACTAATTATTTTACTATTCACAAGAAAATAGTAAATAATTAATCAAGTTATTTAAATAAATATTACAAAATTTAAATATTAAAAGAATAATAATAATTGCAAACGAAATACCGACATGAGAAAATAAAAAAAATCATACCATTTTGTACAATTAAAAATATTTAAGAAATAATTAATTTTTTAAATAAATAAAAATAATTATTATAAATAATTATTTAAGAAATAAAAATATAAATATTTTTGAAATAAATATTACAAAATATTTTTTTGAAGTAAATATTACAATATAATAACTATAAATATTTTTTAAATGAATATTATAAAAAAAATCTGAAATAAATATTATAATGAAAAATAAATTAATTATGTTACAGATTAAAAAAAAAATTATATTATTATACATAATAAAATATTAAAAAATATATAATTTTTTATGAGTGATATTGGAAGTTCATGTTTTAATTGGGAGATGAATTTGGATTCCTTTGAGAATCCAATTCCACCATTTGAGGAAAATTAAAATCCTATGGAATTCAAATTCATTCTCCACTCATGTAATCAAACAATGGAAATGAGAAAGGAATTTGAATTCCTTTCTCTCCCCCTCCTATCCATCCAAGAGACCATGCTATGAGGGAATTTGAATTCCTTATCAACAGCTCAGGAATTTAAAATCTCAACTTAAATATAAAAAATTCATAATTATCCTTCAAATGAATAGTTTCATAATATTTATTACTTTATTGTAATATCCCAGGTTTTTCGGAACAATACGGGAAAATTTTCGAATTAAAGTTAAAGATTTTGAACATGATGATAATCGAAAATAAGAATATATGTGTTAAAAAATAGATCATAATATTTTTAAAGTGAAGTTTCATCGCGTTGGAAAACGCGTGATTTCGAGAATCAGTTACGCGATTCCTAATTATATCGTTATACGCGTAAAAGTTTCTTGTTTCGACTATAAAAATTACAAACGAACTCTGATTGAGTTGATTTTTGAACCATCGGATTCATATTTCCGAGACGAACAACTTTTGTGTTGAACATTTTTTGAAATTCGCATAAGAAAGGCTTTAAAACAGTTATTTCCGAAATATACCCGAGGGCAATTTTGTAATTTCTGGAAAATAGCACTATATATAAGGCTCATTTTTCTCTCCATCAGGACCATCACTCTGGAAACTTCCACTGTCTCTCTCTGAAGCTACGTTTTTTCTACTCTCAATGGTCATTACTCACGTTAGTTGCCAGCCATAATTCACCCCACCCTTATTCAATTTCCAAGCCCCTTAATCTACTATTTTCGTCCATCATGCTCCCTATGTAGTGCTTGTGTTTATTTTGTGCAAGGAAAGCAAGGAAAGTTCAACTTTTTCTCCCACCATGGCCGAATTATTGTAGCAAAAGGGATTTTCAAGTTTTCAATTTTAATATCTAATAATTTATGCTTGCTTGTTTCTTTTGGTTAGTTAGCTTATCAAGTTTACTTAATTATGTTATTTAAGCTTTATTTCGGTATTGCATAAAATGGGTTTGTTTTATGCTGCCATGAATTTTGGGGTATTTCCTAATTGATGGCTTTTGTGGTGTTATGAGATGGTGTTTGGTTATATGAAGTGGTTATTTTTTTAGGGTGAAAAAAATTGGTTGAGGAGCGTGGGGCAGTTTTGGTCAGCTTAGTGCTTGTCAGTGAGCAAATTTTCTTAGGAAATTATTGGGGACAGTGAAGTTAGGCTGGTTCGACAGTAAATGGGGCTTAGCTTTCGATGTGTTTTGTGCATAATATTGTGTTTTTATTGTTTTTTAATGCATGGGAGTTGCGGCTGAATTGAGTGATTTACATAGGGCAGCAAAATAGTGAAGTTCGGTAGTCAGTGTAATTCTCGCATAAGCTGAACAGGCTGTAGTATTTTAGTTATAACCTGAGTTCCATGCCTTTGATTCATAAACCGTAAATTTTTACTGGAAATGGACTAATTAAGGACTAACATTTTCAAAATTCAGTATTTTCCAGTAAAGAATGACGTTATGGTGAATTTCAGAACTTGGCTGCACTGTATAAAGACCTGAGTTAGTCTTCTCCCGAACAGTGTGTAATAAATCATTTATAACTTGAGTTTTGAGAGTCGAAATCGAAATCCCTAAAAACTTATATAAACTAGACGCATTAAGGTTTATCCTATTAAAATTTCAGCCCAACTATGTGCAGCGAATTTTCAGCGAATAGTCAGAATCTAAATTTCCGCATCCACACTTGTTGAATTCCCAATCGAGGTCTGTAAAATTAGTAGACGACCCGGATATCCCCAATATATGGTGAGATTAAGTGTCCATGTGTTGCATATTTGATTATGTTATACGAAACTTATTCCATGTTACATAGTCTAACGAACTGAATTGGATTCGATCGACGTCAAGAGTCGCAACATTTGTGATACGAAACCGGATATGAAAAGACGAAACCCGATCCAAGATCCCGTAGACCCCCAAAGAACCTGTCCTTGAAAACCCTTGGAGATAGCCTCGGATGAATTTTGCCAGCAAATAGGACGCCACAAAGGATGCCAACCTTTGATAAGTCTTTGTTCAATCACTGAACGATGATAAAATTTTCTTATCTCAAGAAATTCACTATTCACGCACAAATAATAGGGTCCTTCATAAGAGTTGTTTTTGAGTTTAAATAGTAACATACTCAAACCCTAAGAGAGTTAAAAAGACTAATATAGCCCTAAACTACCCATTATCAACTAAAAGCCCATAATTCCTAATTTCTAGCCTATTTTGAACCCATAAATAAATAAAATAAACTAACTCAAAAAATATAAAAACAGACATTCACGTTGGTTCCATATATGAAAATAAATAATAAATAAGCCTAAACAAACGAAATCAATCCATGCTGCTAGGATCACATCATTCTCCCTCTCTTGAAAAGGATTCGTCCTCGAATCCGTGCCCGGATCATAGATAGTAATGATAAAATCATTGGACGATTATTCTGGAACAAGGAAAAATCACATGGAAGAAAAGTGTCAATGTTAGTACAATAATGCTTGTGTATTGTTCCCTCTTGCCCATACTCTTCCGCAATATCTAATTTTATTCACCCACCGTCCCAATGAGATTCTTAATTAAGTTCACACTCTCATTCTCATTCACAACAAATTCTACATGCTTAACACTCACAAAACTCTCACACGTATTTAACCATGTATTTCCCGGCTCACTACTCTCATTTGGATGCTCAACACTCTCAACACATTTGACTACACATGTAATTGCATCAATACAATTAGCCATGTATAGCTTCAAATTTATCATCACCAGCAACAACTACGTCATCCACCTCAGCAATAGCAACAACATTCGCATCACACTCACTCATCACTACTTGCTTACTCACTACCATGCTCATATTTTCTTCTTTGACATTAACAATATCACTAGAAAGTTTATTTGCTAAGCACTCGACAGCTCTTTCTTTTTTCCTCTTTTCAACCTCACTTCTCCTCTTCATTATTAATTTATCTTTATAGGCTTGTTGTGGTGTTAAAAGAGAAATAATCACCGACCTCCGCTCCGTGACATAAATGTACCTACTCCTCTCAACATGATGCCACACTTGCCTATCATACTTCCATGACCCACCCAACAATACGTGACAATCAAGCATAGGCACCACATCACATAATACTTCATCATGAAACCTCCTAGTAGTAAAGGCAACCATGACTTGATACTCCACCTTAACCTCATCACAATTAGGCAAACCTCGCAACATATAAGGCTTAGGATGGTTTCGCAATGACAACCTCAATTTCTCCACGAGGCTGGTACTAACTAAATTAGCCCACTGTTCCCCATCAATAATCACACTGCACACCTCATCTTTCACAAATACTCTGGTACGAGAGATATTATCTCTTGGTTGCCCCATAATATCAACCAATGCACTTGGCATCTGAAATCTGGCTCTGATACCAATTGATACGAAACCGGATATGAAAAGACGAAACCCGATCCAAGATCCCGTAGACCCCAAAGAACCTGTCCTTGAAAACCCTTGGAGATAGCCTCGGATGAATTTTGCCAGCAAATAGGACGCCACAAAGGATGCCAACCCTTTGATAAGTCTTTGTTCAATCACTGAACGATGATAAAATTTTCTTAATCTCAAAGAAATTCACTATTCACGCACAAATAATAGGGTCCTTCATTAAGAGTTGTTTTTGAGTTTAAATAGTAACATACTCAAACCCTAAGAGAGTTAAAAAGACTAATATAGCTCTAAACTACCCATTATCAACTAAAAGCCCATAATTCCTAATTTCTAGCCTATTTGAAAACCCATAAATAAATAAAATAAACTAACTCAAAAAATAAATAAAAACAGACATTCACGTTGGTTCCATATATGAAAATAAATAATAAATAAGCCTAAACAAACGAAATCAATCCATGCTGCTAGGATCACATCAATTTGCCAACTATATGGAGCATTTCCGGTCCATCCTAGCACTTTTGTAGTTCTGCAGGCTGGTTTCCAGATTGGTCAACCACGACAGCTTTGGAAGTCATATTCGAGACGCGGATCACCCAAGCGGTAGTCACCCTCACAAGTGTCCTGGAATAAATTTTAGAAGTTTAGGATATTTGATTTATTGTTTCGTTTGTCGTACTGAGCACGTCGTTTATATTAAGTAATGATTTGATTGTTTATGATGTTGTGGCACAGAGCCCTTGAGTGTTGATAGATGATGTGGGCACGGAGCCCTTAATATATGATTTGATGTGTTTTTGTATGGACCTGAAGTCCTTTTAATATGTGATGTTTATTTCAGGTTTCAGTTTGATGTTGGATTTTGATCCAGGTTGTCCAATTTTAGGTATATCATGTCGGATTTTCGTAAATTTAGAGGCTTATGGAGATGGGTCAATCATGTCTCCTGCCGGTAGCATTCTGCCTCTGGCGGGATGTTACATTTGAAATATTCATGAAACTTGCTACCGATTTGGGGACAGGAGATGGGACCCCGAGACCGGGACAAGGGACGAGGCCGGTTCCGGGATCGAGCTTATGGCCGATATCGGGACACTGATGCACATTAAAAAGTGTACATTTAATAAAAGATAAACTAATATTTTACATTTATAATTTCATTAATCTTCTTAATTTAGTACATTTGTAAAATAATAATTATATTTATGTTTTATATATTTTTATTGTGATTTATTTATTGTGTAGGCAAAATACTGTTTCGGATGCTCAACAGGAAAAATGGAATATGAAATTTGAATTTCAAAACCCAGAAACCTTAAAGCGTGAGAGCTAGAAAATTTCATCATGTTTAGATTGGTAATAAAATGAGTTTATAATGTATTTTCTCACATTTTATTATTATTATTATTATTATTATTATTATTATTATTATATTTATATAATATATTTTGGAGGACCCACCAAGAATTTATAATATTATATATATATTGGAGGTCTCATCAAGATTATATATATATATATATATATATATAATATATTATTATAATATATTAATATATTATTAAAATAAAAAAAGTTGTCATCACCTTTCGACGGATAGCAACCTTTGGAACAAATTTATGATAAAAAAAGAGAAAGAAATATGGCTTGCAATTTTCAAACTTGCAAATTGGAAGTTTGCAAATTACAAGAAGAGGTGTCGAACACCTCTATAAATAGATGTGATCAACACCTCATTTTCTTCAGCTTCCTTCATACGCTTTATTTGAGAATTTGTGAAGGGTTCCAGCTCTTGTGTGTTTTATTTTTCAAGCTTTGTTGTAATTTATTTTTCTTTCAGTAATAAAATTATGTGTGTTTTTATTCAAAGCATGAGTAGCTATTCCATCATGCTAAGATAAAGAGTGAACTCTTAATATAAAAAATGAATTAATCTTACTTATATTATAATATATGAATTCTAATCTGAAAATTAATATTTAATCTACTCTTATTTTATGGGTGTTTTGATTCGTTGTACACAATCTCATCTTAGTTGGCACAGCTAATATTTTACCTCATATTATATGATAAAGTAATTAAATCTTGACTTATTATTGACAAATTTTGTTACCGCCTGTATGGCTGATTTTATATATTTGACATAATTGAGTACCTAACTGGACTTGTTATAGACAAATGTTATCACCACTTATATAGTTGGTTTTATATGTGTTGGCATAATTAATTTCTGAAGTAAATTAACTTGGTAATAATGACAATTTGTATATATAAAAAGTAATATTTCTCTATATTTGAAATATTAAGAGTGGATCTCCTAGCCCCAACATTTTTAATTTATTGTTGCATCCCAATTTAAAAAATGTCAATCACTTCAATCAATTCATCCTTTTTATTTTACTCAATTATTATTTTATTTTACTAAATCTATTCCTTGTGGATCGACTCATGACTTACCGGGTTATTTTATTATTTCGACACTCTTATACTTGAGAGTAAATAATCACTTTATGAATGTGTCAAATTTTTGGCACCGTTATCGGGGAATATAATTTAGTAGATAGAATAAAAATTTAACATTCTTGTAATTTTTCCTTTTCTTTATATTCCTTTATCTTTATTAATTTTTTTTGGGTATTTTCTGCATCTCATTTTTTCTTCTTCTTTACAGTTGTGTAGATCCAAGATGTCCTGATTGATCCTAAATGAATTCAGAACCCATATATCCCACATATAGACAACCATTGTACTTGATTCTTCAAGGTTACAAGAGACAGAAAACACAATTAAAATGGAGCTTGTATTTTACCAAAGAATTTCTTGAACCATGCCCATCTAGAGATTCTTCCATAATTTTTTATGAGAACCTAATCCGAGAAACTGAGACAACTGAACGAGAAATTCAATTGAGATCTGAATTGACAAGAATCAGATGACGTTTTTAGGATCTAAACACTACATTTATTTTTTTCGTTATCATTTATCTTTATTTTTTTTCTTTTTCACTTGTTTATTTTATTTCTTTTTTTTTTGTTAGTATTGTGTTTTCATATTTTAATTTTAGCATATAGTCTGTATTTAGGTTGCATGAGACATTGGTCTCGATCATCTAGCGATAGATTAAATAGAGAGTCTTCATCACCTTCATCGTCAATCAAAATGTCCGAGAACCAAAGTGAAAACTCACCTGACCAAGATGAAAATCCAGTGGATCAGGTAGAACGTGAGTCTTAGCATGGTAATCTTAATCATCCTATGACACTTAGAGAATTCATGAATCCCACTAGGACAAAATCACTATCTTTCCCCTAGATGCATCACATTTCAATTTTAAACTAGGTTTCATCCAAAGTTTACCAATATTCCACGGTCTAGAATCAGAAAATCATTATAAGCACTTAAAGGAATTCGAAGAGGTATGTAATACTTGCTATACCCGGCCGGTGGTTCGGTTCCGGCTCGGAACCGAACCGAACCGGCCGATTTCCGGTTCCACACTGAAGTGGAATCGGAACCTTGAACCGCACCGAACCGACCGGTTCGGTTCCGGTTCCGGTTCGGCTCGAACCCTTTTTTTTTTTAAAAAAAAAATCGAAAATAAATTAAAATAAATGAGATTAATTTAATAAATAAATAAAATTATTACATTGAAGAGCTTGAGCTTAAATTTTTAAAAATTTAAGTTGCCTACGTATCCTCCAGGGGTGAGAGGAATCAAAGCTCATGTAGTTCCATTACAATTTTAAGATATTTCCCCTTTGTAAATTTACAATTTTATAATTATCAATCATCATTATCAGTTGATCATTCAGCTCCGGTTCCGCTTGCACTTGTTGTTGCAGATGCATTATCGAACAAATCTTCAAAATCATCTGGGGCATCTTCTTGTTGTCTCAGATCAGCTTCAGTCCAATCATCCACACAAGCTGTTGCTTCTAGAGTGTTTGGATGTAATGAAGATCGTCTAGCATCCAATATATTACCTCCCAAGCTGAAGGCTTGCTCAACCGCAATGGTGGAAATAGGTGCTGCCAATATCTCTTTAGCAATAATTGATAAAAACATGATATATATTTTATGTCGGTTCCACCAGTCAAGGATTTTAAAATTTTTACTAACTAAACTTTCAGTAGAAAACTCGAAATTTGTAGATAAATAATTATCTAATTCGGGGTTATTAGTTATCGTATCCCTGGCTTTTTTATTTCGTTGCAATAACCAACGATCCCCTGCGCTAAGTCTTATTTGAATTATCGGTTCTCTACTACTAGATTCACCTAATGTTCCTAAGTTATATCTTACAATATAATCATTAAATAACTCAATTAAATCATTTCTTAATTTCGTCATTATTCTTGTAATATCAATTTCATCTAATATTTCTAAATAACCATAGTAAGCTTGTAAAAACACCATTCAAACCTTATAATTTAAATCTAGGATAAAAAACAGCAGTAATAAGATAAAGTAAATGAATGTCTCTAAAATAATTCAAAATTTTACCTTTACATATAACAGTAATGGCTTCTAACAAAACAATATCATTAGGATCGCTACTTTCAGCATGTTCATCGAGAGTACCAACAATATTCAAACTTTGAAGAAGAAATAAATGTGCTGTTGGATAATAAACACCGCTAAAAGTTAAAGTAGCTTCATTAAAAACTTTTAAAATATCTAAAATGTTTTCACAAATATCCCATTGACTATGATAAAGTGTGACATTTTGAACATATTGAGAAAAAAAAACTACATAATGCATCTTTGTATTGAAATGCTTGACATAAAAGAAAATAAGTTGAATTCCAACGTGTTGGAACATCTCTTGAAAATTTAATCGGTTTAATACCATTTATTTTACAAAACTTCGTCCATTCTCTCCTAACTTTAGAATATGACCAAATACAATTAAGTGCCATTTTAATAGGATCAAGGAAAGGTGATAATAATTTTAGACCGTCTTGAACACATAAGTTAAGGACATGACATGTACAACGAATATGAAAAAATCGACCCCCTAAATTTGATTGACATAAGGATTTTAAATCATTGATGGATGCAGTATTTGCAGATGCATTATCAAATCCAATTGTTAAAATTTTATCTACTAAACCATATTCATCAAAAATTACTTCATCATTCTATAAATATTTTGTGCAGTATGTTGGTCATCAAAAACTCTAAATGCAATAAGTCGTTTTTGCATGGTAAATGATGCATCAATCCAATGACAAGTCACACCCATGTATGAGTGTGTTTGCCAATGGTCACTCCAAATATCAGAACATATAGAAATACGACATTTCATCTCTTTAAATATTTCATTTAAAATAATTTTACCATCTTTATATAATTTAAAAATATGACGTTTTGTTGTGTTTCGAGTCATTCTACATGCAGAAGGATTTAAAGCATGATGCACGTAATTAGTAAAATGAAGTTTTTCACCAAAACTTAAAGAAAGATCTGCCATACAAGTTAATTTCACAAATTCTTCTCTATTTTTTGCATCAGAATATTTAAATAAATCTACAGCACTCGTACCTCTACTAGATGATGCGTACCTGGCCATTTGAGTTTGCGTCGCATCAATTCCAAGTTCAATCGGATGATGTCTTTCCAGGTGCTTGATCATATTGCCGTATCCACCAGAAAATTTGTAGGTAACCCCACAATAGTTGCAAATCACTCTTGAATTTTCATCGTTTAATTTTTCTAAATGAAAATGAATTCTGAAAACATCTGAGGAACGAGCCTTAACTTATATTCTCTGTGATTGTGCACCACACTAGGGCCGCTCTCTGGGTTGGCATATTTGACATGAAGTTCTCAAATGAGCTTGCCATTTTTCGTTTAAGAAATAAGTAAGAAAAATAAAAAAAAAATTGACTAATTGCGAATGATAATCACTAATTGAATTGAGACTGAGAATAAGAGAATTGTAGGAATTGAGAGAGTTGATAATTTGGTGTGTTGAAATAATGAAAATGAATGTTATTTATAGAGTTTTAGAATTTTTTTGATACAAAAATGCCCTTAAATATAACTGTTTTATTACCGTTATTAGGGATATATTAGGAATTTATAATTATAATTTTTTCTTATGCCTTAAATTAGGCATATATATATATATATATATATATATATATATATATATTTTTTTTTTTTTTTTTTTTTGAGGGCATGGAGCCCCCAACGGCTACTAGCCGTTGAGGGTTAGGGTTCATGTTGGAACCTACGGTTCCAACCCGAACCCCAACCGAACCGGAGCCGTGGCCGGGTCTAATACTTGCACAGACCAAAATTGCAGCATGAATATAATTCGACTCAGGTTTTTTCCCTTTTCTTCAAAGGATAAAGCTAACTTGTATGTCACTCAAGTTTGCCCAACCTAGCCAACCTTGCAAGAATGTCTCTGTTGGGGTTGGTGCTCAGAGCGCCAATCCGGACCGTATTTATGTCTGACTCATGAATATGAACATCCCTTTATTCCATAATATTACTTATTTATGGTTGCACCTCTTGTTCTTATATACGTATTCGATCTAATTACGATTAGATTGAAACTAAATGTGGTTTAGTGATATGTATATATTAGACAAAGGCCCGATAATATATAATGCAGTACACAGTTACAAAGTTAGTTTGTAATTGACATTGGGAAGTGTCACTGCTATATGTATATTATCAAACATAGTTCCTGGTCAAGATTTGCTAACACGGGTCGGTTAGTCAAATCCGTTGAGACCAGTACATGTCGTATATCGAGACTTGGTCCGATGGTTTATCCCAATGAACCATGAGTCTGGAGAGACTCGTATAGACATGTAGGTGTTTATAGTGTATAAACACTGAACGGTTCACCGAAGATTCTTAATGGATGGTACACCAAAGTCAATAAGAATCTTCTCAGGTTGAGTAGCATAGTGGTCCTTCGACTTGAGATACCACTGTGGATGTATGAGACATCCTCCACACTTAGACGGCACTCACGTCACCGATCTATTTAGATCAGACCTCCGCATGTTCGTTGGGTGTGGACCGATCCTCATGATATCCTGTGTGTGTCAAGATAGGATCCTCATGATATCCTGTGTGTGTCAAGATAGGTAGTCCATATATAATTAGCAGTCTGTTAAATCTGTGGCCACAGTATACTTTGGAAGTAAGTTCTGATTGTTATTTAGAGATTGCTAATGAATACGTCGATGGGATAATACCTATAGAGATTTGACGTTTACATCTATATCTCTGGTATTATCCGGACACCTGTGACAGAGAGATTATACGTATGCAATGACCTCGACCTGTATGATTAAGCTAGATTATATGTGATCGTCATAATCTACGGGTGGATAGATTATGGACACGAAATTGGATTTCGTGACGGATATACCTGAATCTAGAGAGTCTCAATAATGAAATATACTCGTAGAGCACTAGAGCAACATTTATGAATAATGATGATTATTTATAAATCGTTTAATCGTTAAACGAAAAATACATGTATTTGAGATATTTAAAGTAAATATGATACATATATTTGATATATTTGTATTTAATTAATTATTTAATTGTTAAATGATTAATATAATTAAAATATAAATATATCACCAAATGATAAAGTTAGGAAATGATTATAAGTTGCAATTGTTGACTTATACATTAAAGGAAAAGGTTGTCAAATTGATTTTGACTTCTTAAGATATTTGTTCAAAATTGTTTGAAAAATAAAATACTTTTTTCCTTTATTTTCTATTAAATTCGGCCATGACCTTAGAATATAAGAGTTATATTTCTCTTGGTTGCCTTTGTTGACTTTGTATTAATATCTTTAAAGTGTTTTTAGATATTTATTAAAGTTGATAAGATAAAAGGTGAAATGAAATTGAAATTATTATTCTTGCATTTGGCTTGGCCAATTCGGCCAAGGCTAAGTGTAGGCAAGTATTTATAGTTTTCATTTCACTTTCATTTGTTAAACTAATTCACTTTGACATAAACTCCATTAATGAAAACAAAGGAACTTGTGAGAAAGAATGAAGAAATCAAAGAAAGCTTGGTTTTTAGTAAGTTTCTTCAACTTACTATTAGAGAGGAAAATGTTCCTTAGGATCTAGGCTTTAACATATGATGTTCTTAGGTTATTTCTTTCTTTATTCTTTGTGTTTTTGATGATGGAAGTTTTGGTGAAAGTGTAAAGCATGTATGATGAAGGAAACTTATGGCTATTGTAGTAATAAGTGTTCTTTTATGGTTTTGGAAACCTTGTTGCTAATCTAGAGTTTTTGACCCACTCTTAGATGACCTATATTTGATCTTGAGTTGTTTCATTGTGTTGAGACTTTGATTGGATGGAAGAAAGATGATTGAAGTGTTGGATTTAACCAATTTGGTCTAATTTGTCCAATTTGATGAAATTGAAAATTAGGGTTCATGACCAATTCCAAATTTGGGCCTTTTCATATATGTTGTGTATTTGGATGTGTATATGATGCATATAAAGTTTCATGTTGATTGGATTACATCTTGATGTTTTTTGACATGAAATGACCAAATGGACAAAATGCCCACCTTGTGATGGCATTCGGTCAAGAATAAAGAAATGGGATTTTTGGTGCTTTTTGCTGTTTTGATCTTTTGAACATGCTAAGTTCATCTTAGAAATGATTTAGAATCATTCAAAATTGATTAGATCAATTTCGGACTAAAATGGACAAAATACCAATGTAAGGGCAATTCGGTAAATTCACTTAAATATGATTTATTTGAATTTTATTTCATAATTTGATTATTGGATAATTAAATAAATATGTTTATTTAATTAATCCGAGAAAAAGTTTTGAAATCGGAAATTTGATTTTCCACTGCTTCCGCTGCGTTACCGGATTCTGCCCCTAAAACCTCTACAAAATGGTATCAGAGCGAGTCTGATTCTAGGCCTCCATAAATGATTAGCTTGTTTTATTCAATGTTTAATCTGTTTTCTTGACTTTATACATGCATGTTATAATCTAATTTGATTAGATTTAGGGTGTATGACACTTATGAAATATCCCCGCTTATAAAGGTTTAAAGTAACTAGTATTTGGAATACTTGTTTCTTGGTCCGTCTTGTCAATACGGTTTATAAAATTTTTCGTGACTACATCCGAGACCGTGCCTCTGCTGTGAGGGTGTAGCGATATGATTTATTTA